>VXBA01004960.1:95991-256544 GCA_013399895.1 Serilophus lunatus
CGCCTTCCCGGGCAGCCCCCCCGGGCCCCGCGGCCCGGCCGCTCCGGCGGGGAAACCGCGTCCTTCCGAGGCCGAGCGCGACCGTCCCCGGTGAAGGCCGTTCCCTCCGTCCCCCTTGCGGAGCAGCGCCCGCCGCACCGCCCCCCTTGCTGCAGCTGTCGGGGCACCGCTGCTTTCCGGCTCGGGTGCCTCGCTTGGAAACAATTCGCTTCCCCGCAATCCCCACTCCCTGCCTTTTTTCTTTTTTTTAGTTATTTTTTTTTAACCCCTTGCTGTCCCGCAGGCTCGGATGTGCCGCTTTAGCCGCCGCCTCGGCGCGGTGGCTGTGCCGTGTTCGCTGCGGGAGGCGGAGCAGACCCAGCCGTGCGCTGCCTCCGGGGGAAGCCGCTGCTGGGGCAGAGCAGGGGGCGGGGGCAGCATTCCAAACCCTCCTGGCAGCCGGGCCAGTGGCTTCCAGGATAAGGAGGAATGCCAGAGGAAAGTGGGGATTGATCCAAAGTGCAGAGCTCCCTTCCCGTGGCTCTGCATTATTTCACGTCTTCGACAGTCCTTTGAATGCTTTGGTGGTTAGAGAGGGTTTGAACTGCAGTTCTGCCGAGAGGAATCGTGGGAAACCAGCTGCTGTTTGCTGGGCTGAGTTGTTTCTGCCACAGGAATATGTGCCTATATTTTTCTTTTGCCAGGGTAAGAAGTTTCCATTAAGTCAAACGTCCCTGGCAGGTAAAGCAGCAGCAGCAGCAGCTTCATGTCTGGAAAAGTCAACAGCTGGATGGTTTGAAAACGAGTATTTCCCTGATAACATTGAAAAAGTAGCCAAAAAAGCTTGGGTTCTCCCCCCCATTTGTTGGGTGGCCAGTGCTGCTGTTTGACAGGGTGTTAATTCCCCTCTCCAAGAGCTCCCCCACAGCAGAGTCGTGGATGTCGTTGGACATTTCCTCGCCCACGTGGGTGGGATTTGAGGCGCCTGCCAAGCACTTCTCTTCCCTGCAGTGCAAGTCACCCACTGGGAAATTCTAGTGCAGGGGACTGGGATGTGCTGGCCTTGCACAGGCCCAACTCCATTTTTGGCTGTATTTGGGGGGGGTTTATCCGAGGCCAAATACGTGGTGCAAAAAATACTGAATTCCGTAAGATTCCTGTGTTCCAGGTTTTCCTCAGCTGAGCCTCTGTCCAGTCCTGTCCTGGGTACTCCTTAGAATCACACTGATTCAGAATTGACACATTATTTAAAGTGGAAACCAAATCCCCTGTGGTTTGTTGGGGATGGCAGTTGTCCCTGGGGGAATTACTGTGTGGCTGATCCTGTTGTAATAAGGCTCGAGCTAATATGAAGGAACTTGGTGTGATCTATTTTTTTAGTGGTGCCAGTGATGTGGTTATTGCAGCATTTTTGCTGTTGGGTGCACAGGGAGCCTTGGGCTGTAAAATATTTGACCAAAAAAGGTGCAGTTGCAGTTCTTCATAGGTAGATACTCTGGTGGCACTAGGGGGTAGGTGAAGGAAAACTTGTGGAAACCGCCTTTACAGCACATTTTTTCCACCAACCCTCTTAGGATAAGGTTGTTTTCCAGCCTCTGTGATGCAGAATTTGGGAAGGGCAGGAGATGTGACGTGTCAGTGGATTGCCTTTCCTATTCCATCAAGGCCCTGGGAACAAATGCAGAGCCAGTGTTTTGTTTGGGCCTCCCAGTTACACTGGACGTCCCCGGGCTCTGTAGGGGCCAAAGGTTACATTGCAAAGGCCCAGCATAAAAATGAGGTGGCCAGATCCAGGTTTTGTGGAGAAAAACCTTGATCTCCTGGAATCTTCTGGAAGACTTGAAGAGCTGCTTGTCTTTGTTTTCCAGCTGTTTCAGTTGCACTCAGCAGGTTTTGTGGGGGGGTTCTTTTCTTGGGGTTTTGGTGTTGCTGGTTTGGAGGCAACAAAACAGAACAGAAAAGAGGGAAGTTTTTCATTTGCTTGAGGGAAAACAAACTGGAAGGGGTTTTTAGGTGTTTTTTTTCCACCCCAGCCATCAAAAAGCCCTTTCTTTTTTGCTTGTGGTGTTACAGTGTAACTTTGGGCTGTTGGATACAAAGGTATTTTGAAACTACTGTTAACCAGTATGGGAAGAATTCCTAAATATCCTTCAGACTCATTTAGGTTTTGTAGTTGGTTTAGGTAATGAATTTTAAATAGAGCTGTAACAAAGTATTAAGAAGAGGAATAAAAGTTGCAGAGTGATCAGACTTGAAAGACTCTGCAGATCAGTGTTCAGTTTTTAAATCTTGGGGATTGTTCATATTCCTGTACCCTTTTCAGGATAAAGTACATGACTTCAAATGTGTGTGGTCAGTGGTCCAAAGCTTTTGTTTAAATAGTTAGTTAGCTGCAAGTCTAGTATTTCTTTACCTCTGAATGCTTAACCTGATGAATGATACCTTTTGTGATATTTAGATGTCACAGTGATGCCGAGAAAACAGAATTTTCCCCTAAAAATGGGGAACAAATGTTGAGCTGTTACTCTTTGTTCTTCTTTTAGGTGTTTTTGCTGAATGCACTGCTGGTGCAAAGTGTCTTGTTTTGTCATGACACATTTTTAAAAAGCTTTTTTTTTAAAGTAAATTTTTAAAATTTTATATATTAACAAAATTTTTTTGCATAGAAGTGCAGTTTAAAGTTTTGTGCAAATTAATGCTTCAGTGAGCAAGCTAGTTGAAGGCCCTGATTTTCAAGAGAAATTCTTTAATAACATAAATAACCACAGTGATAAAAATGTAACACACTCCAGTTCTATACAACACAATTTTCTGTGTGCAGTGTTGTAAAATAACGTACACAGGTCAATGAGGTGTAGAAGTGCGGGTGCTAAAGGTTATTGAGGTGTTGTAAAAGGTAAAAAGGGTGATCCACATAACAGAATGTGAACTCTCTTTGTATAAAGAGCACTTGATCTTGCCTGTAAATATCACATGTTGTGTTATCACTCAGTATTCCTGAATGACATGATTCATGTGGACAACTGAAATTTTTTAATTGCCATTTAAAACTGTGGGTCATATTTAGAAGTATTTCCAGCTTGTAAAACTGTCTCAAAAGAAAAAGCAGTTGTTATTTGTCAATATGGGAGTTCTCTGAGCAGGCAAATGGTGAGAGGACAGTTTAACCATAGGTTGTGTTTAAAGTTTTATTGTAAAAGAAACTGTTTCAGTTGATGGGCCAAAGACTTAGAGGAATGAATATTCTAAGGAAATTACCATATGAGTATAATTATTCTTTCTTGTATGAATAGCTGCTGCTATAAAAATATCTTTATACCTGCCTGGTTGCTTTGAAAGCAACTTTAATTTTCATTACATTTATCATGCAGTCATTTTATTTACACAAGTTTTGCTGCAGTGGTTCTACTTTATGCAGCAGACTGACTTTCTGTTGCAGAGAGTGGGTTGCAGTCTTGTGTTCAGTCTTCCATATTTGGAAAGCGTTAACAGTTCCTTATTCTGAAAATAACTTGGATTTGCTCGTGGTTTCAGACTGTAGTCTGAAGGGGTTTTTAACTGCAAATTAAAAATGTAAGATGTTTTTATTCTTACAGGAAGGAAGAAACAGAAGCTTGCCAAAGAGAGAGCAGGGCTTTCCAAGGTAATACTGTGTTCAGTAATGCTCTGCTATTTTGAAAGATGTTTCATTTGTATTATTGGTAAGATTTATTTAAATCCAACATTACAACTGGATTTGTTTGATTCCAGCATTACAAGCACTCCTGCAAATATGTAAACTTTAGGTTTTTTAATGCTCACAAACAACTATATGGGTGTTTCAGATGTTTTTTGTGTCATATAGAGGAGTTGCACTGTAAAGTCCAACATTCACAATGTGATTTGATGGTGTTTCCTCTTTGTGGTATGCACAGGGACTTTTCATACTTAAGGTTCTTGATGGGACACATACAACTGAACTTGTTTTTTTTTTTTTCCCTAAGTATTTGATTTCCTGTTCCTTATCACCAGTGGATCCAGGAAGAAAAAAGAGTTCTCTTAAACAATTGAAAGAAATACAGTTGTTATAAACATAACACACCTTAAAATTTGTATTTGCTACAAAATTGTACTTAATAAATTGTACTTAATAAACTGAGTAGAGGTGTTTCAGGCTCTGTCTCTGCTGTTTTGTCATGCAGTGATAAGAGACCTGAGTGATTTTCAGAAACAGCAGAACAATGCTGTGTGCATTTAACTTAGTGGTGACACTTTTTTTTTTTGCCAGTGTCTGTAACAGTGTGGCCGTCTGTGTGTGTGTTTGATTTCAGCTGAGAATGTTTTCTTCTCACTTGTTTATTACTTTTACTCTGTGTGTTATAGTTGCCTGATCTGAAAGATGCTGAAGCAGTTCAGAAGTTTTTCCTTGAGGAGATTCAACTTGGTGAGGAACTACTAGCTCAAGGTAATAGCATTTTTTAACTTTATTTTTTTGAAGGATAACCTGTAAAATAATTTTACTTTACGTTTGCTAGAAGATTATTTTTATATACTAAGGTATTTTGTGGAATCAAATTAACCAAGGAAAATCTCTTTACTTGTTTCTAACCTTTTGTGTTCACAAGATCCAGCAGGGAAGGAGAAAGGATAAGTGTGGATGGATTCACAGTAATTTAATCCACTGTTGTTGGATGTTTTATGTAAATACATTACGGTGTGGAAGAAGATTGGTTTCCAAACATGATCCTTTGTCATGCAGGTGAATATGAAAAAGGTGTCGATCACTTGACCAATGCCATAGCTGTGTGTGGGCAGCCCCAGCAGCTACTACAAGTTCTACAGCAGACTCTTCCACCACCAGTGTTTCAAATGCTTCTAACTAAGCTCCCTACAATAAGCCAGGTATGTGAAGTGTTCCCTGTTGTTTTGGGTTGGAAATAATTGAACAACTACTTTTATCCACTACATCAGCCTTGAGTATTAGGGTTTGTAATCTGGGGTTTTTTATATGTTCAGTTAGATTAAAAGAAGCTTTTTTTCCCCTGAGGCATTAAAAAGTGAATGTAAAAATCATTGTGTGGCATTAGTAATAAACAGGATAAAATAAAAATACAAAACTTCTCTTGTGTGTCGGGTATGGTAAACTTTTGAAGTAGAGAATCTGATACCCTGAGTGGATTCACTGTTTTCCAAATAGAAGTTTGGGGGATGGGAAGAATGGTAACTTTATTGCACTGTGTCTCCAGTTTGTTAGGTTTTTATTAAATTTCATGTTTACAAGCATCTGTAAGTGCTATGAAAGTCTATTAACCTTTGCCTGTTGCTTTTGCTACCCTGTTGCTTCTGGGCCAGCTGTAAACACAAGATGCTAACTAACCTCAGAACACTTGACAGTTTTAGAAGCTTGATGAGAAAAGTGTTAGTAGCTCTGTATGTAAGGTACCCTTCCTTTTTAGTCTGAACACTGTGCAGGTAATGTTGGTAACACGCTGGCAGGGGAATCTGTTGTAAAATAAATAATTTGGTTTACATTCTTGGAAATGCAAGGGTACTCCCTAGTGGTGTTACCTGGCATAAAGCAGAGACTCAGTACTGGGTATCAGTCGGCTCTTTTTACAGCTCAGACCTGGTTACATTTCAGGTTAAGGGGTCCATTTAGTGAGGGGTAACACTGAAAAGTGTCAGGTGCATGAGATGGAAATGACAGGGGAAACAATTGAGCAAAAATGTTTCCTATGAGAACAGTGCCAAAACCCACACAGAGATCATCACTTGAGGCTGATAGGATATTGTTTGTCTGACTTTGGCTTTGTAGGGCATTATACTGTATGAGATTTCTGTGGAACTGACTTCAAAAAAACTTAAGTAGATTGCCATTTTTTAACTTTAATCAGTTTGTTCAGTAATTACACTACTTAATGTTCAGTGTAAAATTCCATTGCTTGATAATCAGTTGTCTACTGTCAATTTTATGTAATAGTGAATGAGTTTTTCTCCTTCTTACAGAGAATTGTAAGTGCACAGTGCTTGGCTGAAGATGATGTTGAATGAGGTCACACCACAACGGGGGGAAAAAAGTTTTCTTACCCCAGAAGATGAGCATCAGTAGGGGGATAAAGGGGCAAACATAGTAGTTAATGGACTGTGTACCACATCGGGTTCTACCAGAGTTAAAATTAACTTTGTGTAGGTGGGTCTCGCAGGATTTTATTTATTATCCCAGTGAAAAGTGTATTTTGATAAGAATTCATTTTATAAATACACTGTGTTGAGTTATCAAAGCATCACTAACTTCATTATTATTAAAATACGCAGTTGTAATGTTGTACATATAAAGACATAAAATTACGACCTATTAAAAACCCAATGCTCATTTTTGAAAAAACAAAGGTATGGCAATAAAGATTTATCTGCACTTGTGTGTCCCTATAGTACTACTTTAAATTTCAGAATATTTGGGTGTCAGAAAATGACAACATTAAAATTTATTTTTAATGTTATGGCTGGTCTTCCAATACTTTTAAATTTAAAACCCTGTGTCATTTCCTGAGAAAATAAACATATGGTCCTTTAAACAGTAACAGATCACCTTAGAAAGACAAGCAAATCACAATGGTAATACATGACTGGTAGCAGAAAGATGAAAAATCCATTTCTATCAGGAGCAAAAACATGTAAAGTAATGCAAGTCAAAACTATGCAGGTGTCTGAAACAAAGCTGTTTGGAATAAAACCTGGGACTGATTGTAAGAGCACAAAGCATGGGGGTTTTTTTAAAAGCTTGAAACTTTTTTGCAAGATAGCTAACATTTCACTCTTCAAGACCATAGAAAATAGTTGTTACCAGTCTTTTTAAGACACTTGCCTTGAGAAAAAAAATTGCTCTGATAAGGTAAGACAATTATATCCCTGGGGTAAATAGCTAAAGCCAATGGAATTAGATGTTGTAAAATTTTAGTGTGGTGAATTTTCCTCTGCCAGTGAAAAGGAGGCAAATAATATACAGGCTCAAGTGATTAGCAGAAGTGTACTTGTGAAAGCAAGTTTTTCATGGATAGGCTCTTCCAAATGTTCAAAACAGATTGGCTTCTCCTGTTCTCTGGGTTTGTGCAATCAAACCTGTGCACACAGGTACAGAAGAAACAATAAAAATGTACCTTTATGTTTTTGACATGGTGACTGATTTTCAACTTGAAGAGAATTCTTTGAGGTGTCAGTCTTGCAGACCAGCTGAGAGGTTGCACTAAAGATGCTGAAAAATTAATTGTAAGTTGGGTACCATGTGGCACAGTGTAAGTAGAAGTAAGGTAATTTCAGAGCACTTTAGCCAGCATTCCCATCTGTCTCTGTCTCATTTCAGACTGGTGCAAGTTTCTTTAACGGCAGGTTCTCCTCAGTGGTTCAGGGATTGCCTCACACAGAATTTTTGAGAGGTTAAGTGGACAATTAATGGTGACCTAGCAGCCAAATACCTATGTTTGGAAGTAGAAATGGCTCTTGCTGAGTCAGTCTGCTTAGATCGTTTGCCATGGAAGCGACATTTTCCCCTTAACCCCTTGAAAACACAATTTCCAAAGATTTGAGGTGCTACTGAATCCCTCTGTAATGTGACAAATACCAAAGTTAATGGCTAGTGTGAACAAAAATTTCCTGAACAGCTGCCCATAGTTTAGACTTTGTGCTTGAATTGTTCAGGTAGCATAAGGTAAAAGTAAAACTTAGTAGCCATGTCCTTCAGGTGACAACGGATGAGGTGCTCTTTTCCTTTTAATTTATTTTGGAGGTACAAAGTTATTTTGCACTTAATAAAAATACTCTGACATTGCAGAAAGTTCTGTTTTTAATGAGGGTCTTTGAAGGACTTTTCCTTTTCCCTTCTAACCCTTAAAAGTAAGAAGGAGGAATTTCATAGGTTATGCTGACAGAACTGTTAGCATATTTACCTGCTGTCCTTGCTGGTGGTGGTCACTTCAGTGTATCTTTTTAGTTCAGCTTTTAGCGTTGTCTAAGCTAAATCAGACTCTTCCATCCTGCCTTGAAAAACAAACCCAAACAGCATAAAAAGAGAAAAGTATCTCCCTTCTTCCAAACCTCAACAATTTTCTGTATTCTTTGGCATGGTAATGACAATTTGAATTCACCTTTTAACTTACAGCAAAACTCTCCTGAACTAAGTGTGTTACCACAAACCTGGATGTCAATTCTGATCTTTATGGAAGGCTTGGTGATAATCTGATTATGTCTATAAATGTTATTTGCTTCATAGCATCATGGACACACATATTGCTCCTAACCCTTTTTAGTTTTCTTGATCCTGCCAAGTCAGATGCAAACAAGATCTCAGATAACATAGGTTTAAATGTAGCCTTAAATAGAAATGTATTCTCAGATTTGATCACCCAGAAGGACCTGGTTACTATGCTAGAGCAAGGTCTGATACCTGTTTTGAGTGCCTTGGCTAATAGTGTGGGAAGGAGGAATCCTTTTAACAAGACTTGAGTTTTTTTCCCCCCAGATCTCTCCCAGTGAAGCCAATACCTTACAAACTGTGCAGACTTGGAAGATACTGTCTAGAATAGAAATTTGCTGTTGCTCCAACAGTGGCAGGCTGACAGCGGTGTAGGTAGCATGCACAGCCCACGGGTGGTTCAGGCACGGGCCAAGACACTGGTTGCAGACATGAGCAAAGTACTGGTCATCAGAAACATGGTGGTAATGATGGGTGTTACTGCATCAGCAGTAGTACTGCCATTACATTAGCTGTACACGGGCCTGTATTTCTTTTCACCTCTGCAAATTAAAGGAATGTGAAAGTGAGCCATTCCAGTTGTGTATTTGGTGCTATGGAGCTCGCAGCTGCTGCTGAAGATCTGTCGTCTTATTTTACTGCAGGTTAAACTAGTCATCTTTCCCAGAAAGTGCCGTCTTCCCTTCTGTGGCTCTCCAAGAATAAGACACTTGTTTTCAGCACTAAAAGGATTTCTTATAAAGAAAGTGAGAGGTCTGTTAGCTTTGTGTAGCAAAGTCTTCTGTCACTGGTTATGAGCTTCTCAGGCAGCTTTTATAGAAAAAACACCCAGCTGTTTTCATTATCATGCAGGGCTACCTTTGATGTCTCACCATTAAGTTTTCTAGATAATAGAATCAAATCCAAATCAGTGATCAGGCACACACTGAATCATCTGGCACTAATTTCCTTTCCCTGGGGGCTGACAGAATATTATTGTTGCCCTTAACTTGAAAAAGGGAAAAGTCCCAGGCCCACTGTGCAGGAGGCCCGCCAGCCATCATCAAAGTAAAGCTCCAGCTATTTATGCACTCAGAAGAATCTTTCTAAATTTCATTGGTACATCTGTTGATGGTGTGTTTATAAAGTCCCTTAGGCTGAACAGTGGCCCTACATGACTGTTGTGTTACAGTTAACATGAGTTAAACATCAAGGGAATCTTTGAAGTGGTCACTAAGCGCTTTCAGGGATTGTTTCAGAGGCATGTTTTACTGTACATCCATGCTTCTGTGTTTTTAAACATATGGATATGAAAAGGGCTGATCTGAAAAAAAAAAAAGTATTCTTCAAGGTTTCTGTTGTATCCAGGTTTTGGGTTGGGTTTCAGTTTGTGTGTTTACACTGACCAGTGTAAATTTACAGTGAACATTTACAGTGTTCTTTATGCACTGACCAAAAGCCCGTTTCAAAGAGCTGAAACTTGTACTTAACTCGCGAGGACTGGGTGAGCTTCTGTCAGAGGCACTCCAGAATTTGAACTGATGTGGGTAACAGTACTTGTTTTCTGCATTTGTACCAAGCTAGAACTGCCTGAAGAAGAAGAAGTGGACATCTGATGCTGTTCTCAGAGGGCAGAATTTGCTACATCCTATGATGAATGTGTGAGTGAAGCTGTAGAAAACAGCTGGCCCTTCTGTGGTGTTTCTGTAGCAAACTGTCCAACACACTGACACTAGATAACTAGAAGCTGTTTTTAAAGTACAGTGATTTCCTTGTGTTCTTGAAAAGAATATCTAGGTTCTCTCATCTTTCCCTGCAGCAGGGGCTGGTTTTACAGAATGTTTACTGGACATCTTTTGATGAGCTTGCTACCCTGTTTTTGGATAATTGCTGTTGTTTAAGAATTATTAACTCTTAAAGGCCTCTGTGCTATAAACTTTTGACTCCAGGCGTACAGTCCCTGTTTCTGTTTTGTTATCAAGGGCAGGCCTTGATTTAACACGTTGACAGATGCATGTCCTGCAGTGCTCTCTCATAATTGCATCATTTCCTTTGCAGCCTGAGGATGTTCTCAACTCACCTTTAGGGTGAGAGGATGTCTGGTGATGCTTCCCCATGGTGAGGGAGTTGCTGAATAGAGTGAGTGCCAGCCACATCACTGGCACAATGTTGCTACAGCCTGTAGATCTCTTGGGGTGGTCTGTGCTGCAAGACAGTTGTGAGTGGCTTTCATGTATGAAATTTCTAGTGTGCATAGGGGCAGAAAACAGGTGTAGTCAGATAGTTCTGCCTCTTTGCATCTTGGACCCTCGTAGCTAAAACCCGATTTGGTCACGCCATCATTTGAGCAGGTCTTAATCTAAACAGCAGAGGGCAGTTTTGCACACACGTTTTGTGCAAGCTCATCCTGCAAAATCCTGATTTTTAGAATCTTCCTGTCTGGTGACGTGATGCAATGCAGCATTTTGTTGAGGGCAAATTTGGTACAGTGTATAAGACAGGCTCAGTAGGGCAGCAGTGGCATGTGTTTCTACTGATAATACCTGATTTTGGCTTTTTAAATCCTGTGTGTTTGATTTGTTGTGACAATGTGATTAGAAGGATTTCCCTTTTTCTTTCCATCCATCAACACAAACTAGGTATATAGGTAAGCCAGCTGCATTTTACAATTTAAACCCTGCAACAAAATGCAACTGATTCTGATTCCCAGTCATACAAGAGAAGAGTTTTCCCCTGTCCAGCTATGATTATTCTGGGTGCGCTTTGCTAGCTGGAGTGAGAGGAGTGCACCTGTTAACTGCAGTAGGAGTGGAAGTGAAATCTGCACCCTGAGACTGCCTGGAGTTGGACTCTGTCTGTGGAGGCCCATGTGAGGAGACCCAACCGAGAAAATAAATGGGCAAGATGTTATAGGTTGGTGACAGGATGCACTTTCATTACTGGTTGAATTTCAGCTTAAGGTGGCAAAATCTACTCACCATGTTGTGATCCTGTAGCTGGTATGAGCTGATGTGCCTTGGAGGCAGCTGTTTGTGTTGTTTGACTTGAAACTGAATCTTAACTCCTCTTGCACCTCAGAAGTGGTTTTTGCTGTAAAAATACAATATTTGCCTGTTTTGGCATGTATGTAAAAGCATTTCCTAGAGTCTGAAACAACCTGGTTAGCATCTCTTGTTGTATTTAATATAATTTAATAAGAAAGAATACATTCAGCTCTGATGATTAAAATGACAGTGATTATTACATGAATTTGTTCATTATAATGTAATGACTAATTAAATGAAGAAATGGAGAAAAGGGATTCTTGAGCAAGCATGTTCTTTGAGAAACTCTGTTGTTTTTAATTGATAGTACATGCCTAATCAATTCATAGCAGTATCTCATTATTGGTGGGAACAGTCTGGTTTTGATGGAAATTTACTTTTACCACATATTGACCTAGTATAATGTAATTGCTGGTCTTGTAAATTAGCATGATGAAGACTACAAACTCCTAAAATTAAGGAGGTGGAATTTTTTGCCTGTGTAAAGAAGAGAAGCCCCATCTGACCCCAGGTTACAGCCTCCATATTTATTGAGTTCTTCTAGTTGGAGTATTTGACATAATGACACGCACCTGAATTTGCAAAACCGTGAGGGATTGCTATTTGATTTATGTTTCATTTGTTTTTATCTCTCCATCTAAAGTTTTGAGCTTTAACATCAGCTTCCTTGGCTTATATTACAAGTTGTCTCTCACAACTAAGGGCCCTTTTTTACTTCTTTGTAGGGATGTTATTTACTCGCCATTGGCACCAGCAGAATTCTTAGCATGAAGTTATTCTTACTTCTATATCAGCAGAGATGTGCATGGCACTCTGAAGAATCTGTCAGGATGAAGTCTCTGCTTCTGCAAGCTCACAGCCTACAGTCCTGATCCTGTAATTTACTCTGCATGGTCCTTTCCTCACGGAAGCCTAAGCAGTCAAGAACAGGACATTGGAACAGTGACACAGGCAGGGAAAAGGTAGGGTTTAGGGTAGTATGAGTGTTTTCATAGTAACTGGGTGGTGAGTGTTTTATCTGAATTATGTGTGAAGCTCTAAAGCTTGCTTCTTTTCTACATCACAGTAATTTTAGAGTGGTTGGCTAATCAGTGATAGTTACTAGTGTAATCAGGAAAAATCAGACCTCAACCAACCTGCTTATAAATCATGAAACCTACCAAAAGAAAAACGTATTAAAGACACTCTCTGTAACTGAAGACGTTTGACACACATCTCCACCCCAGCTGAAATCAGAGACCATGAGCCTTTGGGCGCTGGGTTAATTGCTCTGCTGGCAGTCCTGCAGTTTGTAAGTGCATTCCGCATTGTAAGGGTAAGAAGCAATCTCTCAGAAAGCTAGCTTGCTGTCAGATAGAAACTTTAAAAGGAGTCTGTCAAAACTTAGTAATCAACCCACACCGAAATTCATGCCTGAAATTTGGTGACACCATCATGCAAATAGGAAGCTGGGTCATAGGTACTCAGCAGGCGTACGTGAGAGAAATAACTTAGAAGGCAATGCAGTGAGTTGGTGTCCATCCTAGATGTAAGACTGCAAACTGTGAATACTTGACAACCTGATAAAATGGTTGAAAACTGGGGAGGTACTTTACAGATAGAAAGTTGTAGCCTAGTTTTGGACAGCTGCCCCATCCTTAAAAAGAGTGCAGCCCTCTAATCATGCTTTTGGACCTTCAGAGTCTTGGTGGTCAAAGCAGATGTTATATGTTGACAAGAATGGCCCTATTCTCCTTTTTCTACTTCAGAGCTGGTTTCAGGAAAAGAGAGCCAATTTCTGGAAAGCTTCTGCCTGTCAGGAGCCAATATGTGGTAGCCATATATTCAGAAAGTCAGATGATCAGACTGGTGTGTCCTGCCAACCTCAAGAACCAGTGGACTGTCTGGTTCTTAGTGAGATTTTGAGCTAACCACTTGGGCACCTTGGCTTCTCTGGGCAACCGTGGAAATAAGTGCTTATAAGTCATATTGATTTTCTAAAGGGCACAGAACCCCTGGGATGGAATGTATTAATACTGGGCAGAGCTCTGCCCATGCTTTATGCCACAAAATGGGAAGCAGGGAAAAAAAAACAATCAGCTCCTGTGTAGAATCCATCCATTCATTTTGATTGTTTCCAAGATAGTGTTAGGACCCTGTCCCAACTGGTTGGTAGCAGTGTTTTCTCTGCTGTATCGTCCTTTTAAGATTTTCAGCAGGCCTGATAATATTTGTTGTTAGACTTTGGATCCTTTCACAGATGGATGTCTCCTACCTTGGGCAAGCACATTTTCAAGAGGAATAGTGATCTCACCCTGATTTTATAGAAAAAAAACCCAAACAGATTTTAGTTTTGACAGAACCCGCAATGACTCAGATTCAGAATCCTTTAGGGCCTTTCTTTTTTTGAAGTCTTACTGTTCAAATTCTTCCTCTCCAGCTCCTGATAATGTTGCAGGTGATGTAGGCTTGGTCTCAGGGGGCGACAACACAAGCTTTGTTGCTGATTGATGCAGGAGTGGGTTTGTAAATTCAAAGTATTTGTAGGTCCTCATAGTATTCAGAGTCACCAAAAGATTTTTAGAGGCCTTCACTTTGGGTTTTTGAAGAAATCCTGCTCTAAGAGTAGTTCACTGGAGCAGCATAGATTATCTTCATTTTGGGGAGCTTTAACTTCACTTTTTTCTTGGAAGGCCACATTACTTTTGCTAATATCAAAGAATATTATCCTTATTGATGAGTATTGAGATGCAGTACAACTATGTTCTTGTGAAGCTTCAGGGACTTGTCCTCTCCAGGGACTGAAGAGACAGAGCTAATGATTAGCTAGACATGCCATCCTTTGCACCAGAGCCACTACACTGTTGCTAATCACCTTTCATTGCACATAAGGTGTGAGAGTGGTCATTTATTTCCAGTGGGAAGTGCATGTGCCACGAAGCCAAGCTTTGTGGGCACTCTTGCATGCATTGTGCATTGTTTCCCAAAACGATGGTCTCTTCTGGCAGAGTTTGGCAGCAGGAGTGTTTTTGTTTTCTGGGTAAATGTAAGTCTGCTGTAGCCAAGATATTCCAATTTAACATCTCTGAATGAATGTCAGAGTTCTTATACACAAAACTTTATTTTTAAATTGCTGTGTGAAGGTCATACAAAAGAATTCATTCACTGCCCTTTGCTGGGCATCTTTTGAAGATTGAGTGCCTGCCTTTTGCTGTCTAAGGGGCTTAGCATTTTGGCTTTCCGTTTTTTAAAGTGTTGGAAGGTTACCATTTGTATTCTTTTCAGAATACAAAGGAAATGTTTCATTGCAGAGGCACATAGTGGAGTCAAATTTTCGGGGTTGGCACTGCAGGATAGCGTCTGGGCACACAGGTACTGAGGTTTTTGGTCCGACATGATTTGGAACAGGGCATCAGGCTCGTCTCCTTGGGTTAAAGTAGTGCTCACTGCTTCCACCAGCCTGCCATTTTGCCATATGACAATTGCAGAACATGCCAAAGCCGTGGTAGCTTTATGTGCAGCAGCAGCAATAGAAGAATCTATGGGCCTCAGTGTAAACACTGGCTCTTCCCAGCAAAGCCAAGTTTGTCTTAAACTTCCTTTTGGTGGAATTTTTGCCTTTTCCCCTTGCCTTCCTACACTTGTCTTTTGTAGACCAAGCGGTTTTGCCGTTGTCAAGCTTGGCTGTAAAGCGCAGGAAGGAAGCGGGGCCCCAGGTCCAGGTAGCTGCCTGCTGCTCCGCGGCAGGCACCGGCACGGGAAGCGCGGAGAGCAGCCGGTGGAGCCCCGCCTGTGTCAGCTTCCCAGGGCTGGTGTCGCTAGATGGCAATGTGGTACTCCTGCAGCTGAGGCTCCTGTAAAATGTCTCGCTTTTTCTGTATTTATCTCTGCCAAACCGATGATTGCACCCACCACCCCTGCAAGAGAACAGAACAAAATCATTTCATAGAACATTACAGCTGTTGTGCCTTTTTCTTTTCTTTTCTTCCTTTTTTTCCTTTTTCCCCCACAGTTCTTTGTACCACAGCAGGGTGCAGACGTTTAAAAACCTTCTTTCTTAATCGCTTTCCTTCTAAAAACAGAGAAAACACCGCCTCTTGGGAGCAATTAGCTGTGAGAAAAGCATTTCTCAAACAATTGCCAGGAAATATTGTCTTGACCGATATTCCTGATGTAACACTGTCGTTCTCAGTACTGTTACTCTAAGATACTCGACTGCAAAAACAGCAGGGTACAGATCCGTACTGCACAATCTGCAGCTTACCACCTACCTTACCTTTTTATATACATTTACTTTCAGTTTGTGCTCTCCTCCCACCCCCTGGAGCTATTCTGTTAAGGAGAGTGAAAAATTATTTGTGACTCTCCTCTTGTGCATAGTGTATCAGGCCAAGGTTGTGACAAGGCATGGCTGAAAATTAAGGTTATGCCTCTGCTGCCTGGGTTACTGATTGAAATTCAGTGTCAGTGTGCTGTGGAAGGGATCAGGCTGCACATTCACAGCAATCCCTTCTAGCCTTAAAGTGTGGCAGCCTGAGAGTACGTGAGGTTGGCAAAGCCTGAATTTCAGTGGGAGCAGCTGGAAAGCAGGTACATATGAAGCAGACAGCAGAAACACTCTGAGACCAGCATCTCGACCCTGAACGCCCACTCGCCATTGTATTCATGGTAGATGGACCAGGCTGTAGGGTGGGGAGAGGCTGGAGGAATGGTGGTAAGCTTAGAGCAGGAAGAGCCAGCATTAGCAGTGGCCAGGAACTGCTATACAAGCTAGCCAGATATGTACATGTGTTTGCACAGCCATAGCTATTTGTATTGTATGGTTCAAATTTTGTCCTTCTTTACATAAATTCATGGAGATTTGAGAAGCGAGCCTCGCTCTGTGGGACAGGGTGTGAACTGAAGCACCTTCTGGAAGACAGGCAGCAGTGTAATCCTTTCATTCAACCATGTCTGCAGCTGCTTTTTATAAACTTGGCATAAATACGTACTCAGTGAAGCCAGGCCTGTGTAGCTGGAAAATATTTTCCACCATCCAAAAAACCCAGAAGATTGGAAAAAGAGCCCAGAAATTGTGCATAACATGGAATGGCCTCGCTTGTGGTTTTTTTCCATGACTTCCTCAGCTCATTTTTCTGCTGCCAATTTTAGAAGCCCATAAGTCATACTTGTTAAACTTTCTCAGTTAAAATGTAACTCTAAGAACAAAGTCATATGATATGTTGCAGCCAAATAATCCTTCCAGAGCCTCTGAGCAGAGAAAAGCTACCCCGATCTGGCCAGTCTGCAAACCCACATGGGCTCCTGTGTCCTGGGAGAGGCAGGGCTGAGGGGGCAGGTTTGCAGCCTGGGGCTCAGCCTCACCGCCCGCATGGGTGACAGCTTCCCACTGGACTTGAGCAAGCGTGTCTCCCTGCTTTTGACAGGGTAGGCAGGCAAAATTTTCTGCTCCTCATCTAGAAGGACTTGAAGCAGGAAGCGAAGCAGAGGAAGGAGGGAGGGGAGAGGGAGCACACAGGTTGGTGGGGTTCAGCAGTGGAGGAAGATGCTGCTGCGGTCAGAGTGAAGGAGCTGAGGGGTGAGAAGACAGCAGGTTGCCAAAAGCGAAAGTGAATGTGCTGGAGGGTTTGAACAAAGGACATCCTCACTTCAGTGCCTTTTTAAGTGTTGAATCAATATGGAAGTACTTACATGCCAGGAGCAATACTTTTGTTTGCCAGTTTTGCTCTCTTTTATAGGGTGGTTTTGCTTCCATGGAACCCCAGATAATTGTCTTGAAGTGCCATCCCTTGTCCAAAGTCTGCTCTGACAACTTGCAAAGACCAGATCCACAGTCACTGCTGGGGGGGGGGGGGGGTGTCACTCTAAATTTACATCATGTACTGAGACTGTAGCCAAGAGCAGGATCTGGCTGTTGGCCTTGCCAGTAGTGGTGCTTCAGCCTGCCTGTGTTCCTGGGACTGACAGTCCTGGCCTGGACCCCTGCAACCTGCTGCTGGCTGGGGAAGGCAGGGTGTACTGCGGGTGTCCCACAACGGCTGCCTTGGGCAGCCTCTGTGCCTAGGGCATGCGAGTCTGGCAGAGTGTGAGGGACTGGAGGACGCAGAGGAGAGGCAGGTGAGAGGAGAGAGTGGAGCTGTGTGGGGCTTCTCCATCTGCTCAGGGTTCCAGCCCTGCCTCACACTTGTGCTGGGGCAGAGCGGCATGGACAATTTCTCACTGGAAAAAAAAAGAAAGAAAAATACTTAAGTTTTTTCCCCTAAATATCAGCTTCTGAGCCTGGTTCCGGCCCTCAGTGAAAACTGGGAGAATGTCTGGAGGAAGTTGGGGGAATCACACTGTTGCGGAGTGGCTGCCAGGAGCAGCTGGCCCCAGAGACTGCCTTTCTGAAGCAAGGCGTAACGCCCTCACAAAGCCTGTGTGGTCTTCACTGGAAGGGAGGAACTGAGCAAACCCACTGGAAACCAGCAAGGGTGTTGTAATGCTTTTTGGACAGCCTGTTTCAAAAACCAGTGACTGCTTCTCTCTCTCTTTCCCCTGGCAGCTGCTTCCCGTGCCATGACATTAAGGGAGGTGGTGGTGACTGATGTAACCGTGGCTGGGTAGAGTTACTTGCCCAACATGCAAGAGGCTGGCTGATGGCCAGAGAAATTGCTAAGGCTGGGTTTTCTCACAACAGGCTCTCTGTCCCTCTGTGCATACCTGTAACTGGGCCAGGTGCTTGACACGGCCACCTCCCCAGCCAAGTACAAGAGGTGGCAGAGCTACATAAGCCTGGAGAAGGAGAAGAAGAAAAGAAGGATGAAAATTTTGTTCTTGTCCCACATGAATGCAGATCCAATAACATACCTAGGCATGCATTGTTTGTGTCTTCATGTTGTGACTAATAATGATGTTTGTTTGCTGAAGCCAGCTGTTCTTTGTGCTAATGGCTGGAGGTGTGGGGGAGAGAGTGAGGAGGGGCCTAGCAGCTTTTTTGCTGGATCACCACCTTTAAGTTATTGTGACAGACCTTTAAAAGAATGCCTTTGTGTGAACTGGAATATAATGCTCAGCTGGGCTCTTAAATTCTGGCTCTGTTGAGAAAAGAGAACCTTTCATAGCGATTGTCATTTTGTATGTGTTGCAGGCACCGACTTGTAGAAAATCTGGGCCAGAAGAGATATCATTAGGTATTTATGGGGGTTTGGTTGGCTCAGCAGTCGGTTTTTCCACTGTCGTGCCGTGACAGTAGTGCCTTACATACACCCTCAGGACACATCCTTCTACTTCCACAACAATAAAGGACTTTTTTCTTTTTCTGACTCATCTTCATCTTGGAAAAAAAAAAGCCAACCACCACCAGTAAATATAATTAGCAAGAGGCAGATATACTGTAGGTAGCTTTCAGAGCCCATTGGGATAGTTCCTGTCAAAATATATGCTTGTGGTTGCTCACTCCATGCTTAGACCTCCAGCTGCATTCCTGCTTATACTTAAATGTTTTAACATAGCCTGGTGATGTTAAAGGCTGAGGAACCATTTCTAGTTTGGACAAAGAGGAGGCATATATTGAATGCTGGGATTGTCTTGCATGCACACACAGGAGCTTTGGCCAGACTCATGAGGCAGGGGAGTACAAATGACTGCGCTGGATGTGAGGTCCACTTAACTCTTTATCCGGCCTCTGGCAGGGCCCAGCAGCAGATGCTGGGGGAAGGAGGACAAGGAAGTCTAGGCTGACTCTGCCCCAGTGTGCCCTCTTTGCTCCCAGCCTAGCTATTCTCATTCACCAAAGGATGGGGAGAAGCAGCTACCTCTTTGGTCCTGTTCTCCAGCCTCTTCGGGTTCCTGCTGTGCAGTGGCCTCTGTTTGTTTTGCTTCCTAGATGTGGCTGCATGTGGAATGGAAAGCAGACCCAGGTCTGCTCTGCTTTGCTTTGGATCCACTTGGTCATGTGAGGATTTCTGGGTTAAATGTGTCCTAGTCCCCTCAGTATTTCCCTTGTGTAAGTGTGATGGAGCCGGGAGCAGGTGGTGTACAGCTGGGCTTTGCAGTCTGCCAGGTGGGTGTTTCCTTACACGACAAGTCCTCACCACCCCAGTTAGGGGCTGCTGCCTGTCCCGTGTGTGCCATTGGGGCACTGAGAAGCTGGAACTCAGTCTTTGGGTCCATATTTCACCTTGGGTCAAAGCTGACACGAGTCACATGACTGAGGAGGCCAACTGGGAGATCAGTACGACTTTGTTTATTTATTTATTTTAACCAGTGACTAAGATGGGGGAGTATTTGGATGGAGCCACTCCTCCCAGAAATTGCTGTTTATATTTCAGTCTCCTGAGCAGAGTCAGTCATATCTGAAGTGCTCATAGCCCAGCAGAGGTATGTGGGCTTTACTGTCATGTCCTCACATAACCTGGCATTCACGCTGCTGGACAGAGTGTGGGCTTGTTGTTTGCTCATCCTGAGCACAAATGACCAGAAGTTTTCTTCTGTATTCCTGATTGCTGGGCTCAGAGGGGTGGAGGTGGAGGAGAGGAAGAGCAAGCTTTCATCTGAAAGTGGCCAAGTGTTGAGTAGGGCCAAATCTGGGGTTACACTGAGAAAAACGAGACAGTGTGGGTGGGGAGATGGCTGTATAGCCGCAGGCAATATTGCAGGGCTTACCTGTGCAGCATGTGTTTAGCACAGTCATTCGTAACACTGCTGTGTTTGTGAGTACCTGCTGCCATGTGATCAAAAGAAGAGATGCTTTTAGAAACATGCGAGGGTGGTGTGAAAAAACAAGTCAGCTGAAGTATCCTTAGCTTGTAAGATACCTGTAGGCTAGTAGACATAAATGAAACAGGGCACAGAATCTCCTCACGTATCAAGCTTGTGTTTATTTATATTATCTCTACCTAATTCCACCTGTATAAGCTACTTATTTCTTTCAGATCTCATAAATTCAAGACACTGGCTGCAGACTCATCTAATCTCTGGGGGAAAGGCAGAGCTGGCTCAGACAACTTTGACAGAAAATGGTTTCCCAAAGTGAGGGTCTTGTTCTTTGTGGCAGGGCAGAGGGCAATACAGAGAACTAGCCAAGAAGAATTTAAAGCCTAGGGCTTTAAATAGCAGATGACTGGGTGGCCAGTGAACTAATGGTATATGAGAAAACAGGATTTCATATTCTTGAGCCAAGGGAATTTTGGAGAATTCTGTCCTCATATGTCATCAGTTGCTAAAACAAGTCACCTGGAAATGTAGAAGTCCATCTCTCTCCCCTCCTTGCCCTGTAGCAATACAAGTAGCACAACTTCATCTGAGTTTTGTGATAAATGAGTAATCCTGCCTCCAAGGCTGTCTGAGACTTCTACACCACATCCTTGATCCAGCTTGTAACGCAGTACAGTGATTTACAATGTCTGGAATAGAGAACATTTCTTCTGTCTTCTGTGCTGTGATATGTTCACAGGGCACATCATTGTCTGTAAGGTAAGAAATGGGGCAAGACTCCTCTTGAGGCATCTGTCTAGGGCATTTTCTGGCTTAGCACTTCCTCGTTCTTCAGCAAGTCAGCTAGGCAGATAAAGACTGAGGTCAGGCCCATTAGCCTTTGGTCACCCAACTTACTTGGGATTTTTTTCTGAGCTGACTTTGTGAACAAGGAATACACCAAAACTTCTTTTAAGGTGGCATGGCATGGGCTAGAAATTACAAAGAAACTAATGCCATCTCAAGTGCAACTCAGTGCCTGCTGTGAGTGGTGCTCATTTCCAGCAGGGAGGATCTCTTTGAGAACCGTAACCAGCAGCTCAGCCATGGCAATGCAGCAGAATCTCCAGAGAAAGGGAAACTTCCCATATTTTGGTGGTACTTCCTGGTCAGGGCCCAGCAGCTATGGGAATGCAAGGAAATTTTTGTGTGGTGCTTACTCATGTTTGGTGAGAGATCTGCTGGCTGCCAGTGCCCTCGTATTTGTGAGCTTCTTAAACTATGTCTTCAATGGTAAGTAACTGGGGAAGAAGAAAAGCAGCTTTCTAACCATGTTGAGGCTGACCTTTTTTCAGTCAAAAATGACCTAGACATTAGTGGTGCTCAGAGACACTGAGTGAGCCAGGTTTGGTCTTGGGAACATCCATTTAAAAATGGGGTATTTTGCAAGGAGGCAACTGTAAAACCAGTGTAAATGAGGCCAGGCTTATGGGGTTCTGTTCTCCAGATACGAGTTTTGTATTGAAGTCAATGGAGGCAAGGGTGTGTCAATCTATGGAGGAATGGGTTTTTTTGCTGCTGCTGGAGCACAACGGGGAACCTCGGGGAAGCCTTTATGAGTGAGTTGACTACATGCACCTTGTCCGATTTACGTTCCCCTGTCTTGTGTTGACTCACAGCTGGACATTGGCAGGCTTTCTTAGTGTCTAGATCACTGTTTCCATGTGGTTGCAACATGCAAACTGTCTTTCAGAGTGAAGGAATGGGGTTAGGTAGAGGAAGCTGTGTGAGCCTTAGTTTGCATTATTGAATCATGCTGGGCTTGGTTTGGCAATTCCCTCTTGGTAGGCCCATAGTTTCAGGGGTTTCAGGTTTCAGCCTAGCGTGGTATCAGTAAGTTCATTCCTCCAGGAAGGTCAGACTTACTTTCACTCCATCTCTTCCCTTCTCCCTGGGAGAGTAAGGCTGTTTAATGGCAACAAGGGTTCAGAGTGCAGAAAGAAGCAGCTTTTCTTCCTGCCAGTTTCTTGTCCTTCTGCAAGCAGGCAGGAATAGCTGTCTGCTTCCCCGTGTAACCTCTGGAGTGTCCAGCTGCTCCTACAAGGGTTCATCTGCCTGTGCCTCAAATGGATGCCAAGGGCAATTGTGGGTGCTCACAACCTCCCGTGACTGGCCCTTGGTCTAGTTTTCCCTCTGACCTCACCAGCTCAGGAGGAGCCACATCCAGTCATGATAAATTTGGAGGATGTGCTTTTACTGATAGTGTCTAAGGAAAATTTGAGGTGTCTGATGACAGTGTATTTCTGTCTTAAAGCTGCTCTGTAGTACTGAAGCATAATTATTGAAATGGATAAATAAAAGTAGCAAAAAAAAAAAATCAGGAAAGAAAACAGCTCATCGGGAAAGTTATGGACGTAGCTATCAGCCTGGTTTCATTAGTTTTGGGCTGCATGACAGTCACAAGTGCAGAATTCAGTGACGTTGAAGCCTTGCTCTACAGGTGAAGGGACGCAAAATGGGATCTAATTTGTTCTTCACGGAGCATCACTTTCTGGTGTTCTTTTTTTTTTTTCCCCCCCCCCCTTCTGGCAAGAAACAGCATGTAATTTATGTCAGAGACACGTTCTTGTTACTTTCACAACTGTGACCTTGTATCCAGCTAAAAAGAATTACAGCCAGTAACCAGCGAGATGCTCAATTTACACCCACAGGGCAGATTTTCCAAGCAACAGCTATGCTGTCAGGGCTACCTGCCATGCTGTCCAGCCACACCAGTGCCAAGTGATTCTGGGAAAATGTGGGCAGTGACGCCATAGACCAGTAACGACGGGGGCGAATTCCTGGAAGAAGCCTACTGAGAGCAGCAGCCCATGGTGTGACATACTGTGGGTTGCACTACTGTAGGGACAACTGACAAGTGGGAGAAAGGGTCAGAGCAGTCACACTGGCCCGTCTCAGTGTCCTGTCTGCACAGCAGGCAGCAACCTTACTGAACCAGTCACATACAAAGCACTGCTTGGCCAGGAGGGAACAGCTTAGCTATCACAGCTTTCACTCAGAATTAGCTATGAGCTGGCCAGGAGCTGGCCAGGCATAAATTGCTTTTAGAGTTAGTCCTGCCAGCTGCACTACCAACAAAGCAAAAATTGTCTGAGGAACAAGTCTCAGGTTCACATACTTAAACTGTACCTGTCATAAGGTTGCTAAACTTTTCCCTAGGGCTGGTACTACCATATTTGCTGTGCTGGCATGCTATATTTTCTGTTTGGCTGCCTCCTGATTGTATTATAACACGTGCTGTTGACAAGGACTGAACTCAGATCGAACTGCATAAAGCGATAACTATGGCCTTGATCTCTGCATGGTGAAACCAGAGCAAATTACTGGATCCCAAATGAGCTATTCCATGT
Organism: Serilophus lunatus; assembly: GCA_013399895.1. Classification (NCBI taxonomy): domain Eukaryota; kingdom Metazoa; phylum Chordata; class Aves; order Passeriformes; family Eurylaimidae; genus Serilophus; species Serilophus lunatus. The sequence continues at coordinate 119,286 of VXBA01004960.1, forward strand.
TCATTTCAGTTTAAATAAGCTTAGAATCTGGCCTTCAGATCATGTTATTTCTCTAATTCAACTGGCCATATTTATAAATTCATGTAATGGTCAAAATGATCCAATAAATGCCAGCATACAATCCTAGCACTTGCAAAACATTGAATGTATATATTGGCACTTTTCCTACTTGCTGACTGCAGAACAAATAGGTTTCATATTGGGACATCCAAGTTTGTTTCAGCAACTGTATGCACGACAAAGGCATGTTATAATCTGGGTACTGATTACGGCATTGAAACATGTTGGCTCAGCATGTGGTGGATTTGGATGCGTAAATAGATCAACTTTTTAGTGACCTATGGCTTGATTTCAGCATGGAGAAGATTGTCAGCATATTTGCGCTAATTAAGGAAACGGCATGGGAAACTCCTTTCCACTGCAGATACAGCCAGAGCTCGAGAAATGTCATTGCTCCTCAATGTTTTTTGTAACAGCCAGTTTGTCTTGAAGTAGAGAAGCAGCTTTGTGTCTTAACTGTATTTCTAAACTGCACTGGAGCTTTTTTGAGTCTTGTCCAAGTCCTCTGTTTTAACCTGTTTCTGGAGGATGGGTCGAATGGTTAGGTCACAAACACCTTAGGAGAGTGTTTCAACTGTGTTGGGGGCAAGTAGCACAGAGTTAGATTCTCTGCCTTGATTGGGTTTATTTGTAATGTTGACAGTAACTGAACACCAAGAAATAAGCACAAGTTTGTGCTCATGCTTTGCTGGAAGAACTTTCTTGCTGCTGAAAATAACTCTTCTGCCTGACACTGACTTTTTTTCATTCAAGCAGTGCTTTGGCTATGTTATACTACTCTTAACATATTCCCATGTTCAAGTTCCTGAGAAGGCAGGCTGAAACACTGCCAACTCTATTAAGTTCTTTCTGTTACACTGAGTCAGCTGCAGTGATTTTACCTTTGCTCTTGGCCAAAGTATTACACTCTATTACCTTTTTGTTCTTTTTTAAAACATAAGAAATTGCAATACAAGTGTTTGTTCCATGTGCCTACATTTCTTCCTTCTTCAATGACAGAAGCAGCACATTACTTTTGTTATTAAGACAGGTACACCTAGAAGGTGTCCCAAGGGATCTGCAGCCCAAACATAAAGGGCAAACCAAAATGGGAGAAATGAATGCCTTTATTTGCATTTATGAACAGGGAACTGAAGTGACCACAGTTAAAGGAGTACTTAATTCCTTCTTAGTGAAAGGCCAAAGGAAGAAGCCTTCAGTGAGGGTACTACTAGATCCAGGACCAGCAGACGTTCTGCAGATGGCTCTGAACTTAGTTCTGCTCATGGACCCCAGCAGAGCTCAGTTCAGCAGCCTGTTCCTGGTGCAAGGTGCTCTCATAGCTTCTGGCTTTCTGGTCCCTCTCCTTGAATAAGAATTCTTGCAGAACTGGTGGCTGCTTGTATTGACCATTGAAGGCCTCTGGAACTGCAGCTACTATAAGTAGGGGGTCATAGCAGATCTTCTCCAAGAGACAGTCCATGGGAAGTTTTGCAGCTCTTGCAAATTGAAAGTGGAGTGAGCAGTAACCTGACTTACCTTTCCTGGCATTTTGAAGTCTAGTGAAACATGATGCATAATGACACTTACTCTGCCTTTGCAAGTAGGAGACTGCCTTTATGCCAAAGTGTCTCATCAGTGAACCTCACCTCAATGCAGACTGCTTATTCAGACGTAACCATGAAAATGAGGGCTGGCTAAATAATGCCTCTGACTGAAAGGATCCACTGAAGCTCATTATAATGCTCTTAATAACTTCCAATTCAGCTGTGCCTGTGATACCAGAATGCAAAGGTAATTATGGAAATGCTAAATACTATTATTATTTGATATTAGTGACAGGGTGGAGGTGAGACCTGGTGAGTCCTTCCCCAGTCTGGCCTAGAAAGGTATGAGGGTTACCCTTTCCCTCCTCCCCTCTCGAGGCCTGGGAAGGAAGGACTGTGCAGGCAGGGTGGAGCCAAAGCTCTGCTCCCTCTTGCAGCTGCAGCAACCTTGACTTTTACTTTGCCTTCTTGGTGTCAGGAGGTGGCTCCTTTTAACATGCAGCAGAGAAAGGAAGAATGGGGGAAATGGAAAAATGCCTCCACATCACCCTTCCTGCCTCCATCTTGGCAGCAAAGGAAGCGCGTGTCTTTTCTCTCTGTCCCACACTGGTTTTGCTGGTCTTTCCCTCAGTTTACTCTGTCTTTCCTGTGGCCCTCTGCTATTCCCTGATGTTACTGGGTTTTCCTGACCTGCTGTCTTAGCTGTGCAATCTCAGCAGGGCTCCACCAGCAAAAGTGCCCCCTTGGCTTGCCTAGGAGTTCTGCTTCCTCTTTGTCGGCAGCTCAGTGTTTGAGCCTGGCTTTTTAGGGGTCTCAGACCAGATGACCTCTTGAGATGCCTTCCAGCCTCAATTATTCTGTGTTTGGGAGGCCCTGGCTTGCTATTGACATTGTTCTAGCCCAGGAAAGTGGTAACCCTTTGGTCCATGAGGCGTTTTTAAGGAAACGGTGATAACTTATGTAGTAAACAACTTGCTACCTGACTTTTGTGTATGGCCCAACAGACTACGTGATCTGTGGGAACCCTCTGTGCTGTCAGGGTCTGCACAGCAAAGCTGCAAGCACCAGCCTTGCCAGCCCTCCCGGATCATGGGTAAAACAGTGAGAGCACATTCAATTAGCTCTGCTCACTGACCGCACCAGCCTGCACTAGGAGAAACCTGTGCAGTGATGAGTCAGACTCAAATGATTACTTGACCCACTTGATGATACACTGAGACTGGGACACACCAGCAATGATTATATGATGATTCACTGCCTGTGCTCTGCCATTCAAAACATCCTCTGTGTTGCACAGGCAGGGCCATTCATCGAGGCTGCAATGAGGAAGTGATGTTTGCACATTTAGCTGCCACCTTGTCACTGAACCTTTCAGCCACTGCCTCTGGTCAGACTGACACTTGGGAGGTTTGCTGGCAAGGGCAGCTCCTGATGCTGCCCCATGACTATAGCTGGGCACCTCCTGCTGATATTGTCCAACATCACCCTAAGAGGGTTTGGCCGAAATGTAGTACATCCAGGCATCCCAGTGTCCTCCCAGTGCCATCCTGTGCTGTGTGGAAGCACGTCATTGGACTTTAATGCTAAACTGAGGGGCAAGTGGGAACTCAGAGTCAAAGTTCTTTAATTCTCTGTGCTCCAGCCCATAATTTGCACATCATTATTCAAAACTCTCATTAATTCTTTGCAGAGCTGTTCCCATTTCCATTTTCCTTGATGTCAGAAATGTGGAGCTCGTACAGCCCAGACTGCTTCTGTGTTTCTTTTATAGAGGGGCACATAGTCTGCATCTCTTTTAATTTCTCATGCTGCTGTCTCTACTTTCCATCTTCCTGTTCTACCCACCTTTTTGTCCTTCGCTCTTCCTCTCGTCCCCTCCAGAGTCTCTTCTGCCAGGTGTGTGCAATCACATGGTTTCACCAAAACAGTCTAAGTGCACTGACTGCATCTATCTCATCCTGCTACACGCTTCCCAACGTGCTGATATTACTGCATGCAGAGCAGGAAAGTCCTCAGCAGCTGGGAAACACCATTTTTCCTGACCTGGGAACTGATACTGCTTGTGGTAGTTTGCTGGAGGCACTGGTAAGGTCTGAAGCACATAAAGTTGACTCATGTTGGCTGGGACTCACAAACGTGTTGGGGCACATGGTTTGTATGCTTCTTTCCCTGAAGCTGAGTAACATGTTGGTTAACAAGTAAGGCAATATTCAGGGCTCCTAAACCTTGTGTTTTGCCAGTAACAACGTTGCAAATGTGAAGTACAATAATCCTGATGTTTTCTGTCTAGTGTAATGGCCAAGCTCTAGTGGAGATGTGATCTACCCTCTAAGTCTTAGCACCTGGATTTTTTTCAAATTTAAGTCTTCAACTGACATGCATTCTTGCCAGCTATCCTATATGTCTAACTAACTAGGTGAACTATCTCTGGAAAATAATGTATCCAATTAATGCTGTCCTTTCTTCCTGTGGATGGACTGCTTTCAAACGGTCTTTCAAAGGTATTTTACATGCAGTAGTATTATTTGTGCTTTGTCTAAGCGCTAGCTGGCTATGGCTTCTCTGTGTGCTCTTGGATATAACTGGTTTTAAGTACCCTCCGCTGGTTATTCATAGCACACATTTAGTCATTTAACAAACATGGTATTAGTTCTGCTCTCTAAGTGGATGACTAATACTCTTATAAATAGGAGGAATGTGATCTGAAAGGTCACGTGAATGTTCCCAGTGTGAACATATCCCCAAACTATGAGACTTCTTATTCCAGGAGCACGCTTGCAAAAGAGAAAATGCTCATTACTAGGAGGAAGAAAAAGGGTTCAAAACCCATTCAAGCAACTTCTCTGCTTTGACTCAAATGATTTGCAATTGTTTGTAGAGTTTTGTATTGCAAAAGGTTTTTGCAATGTTTGCTTTTCTCTGCAATCTCTCCTGACCTACTTGGGAACATAGGAATTGCCCCATTGGAGCAGTCCTGATCTCTCTCCTGTGCCAGTGCCCTCCCTTGGGACATAACAGGACCTAAATGTTTGTTTCTTTTAACTTCTTTCACATGGGTTTGGAAAGCAAGGCAACTCCTGACACTGGATTCTGAAGGAGATAAGAAGAGTGCACACTACAGGTTTCTACACTGCCTGAAAACTGACAGCTTTCCTCAGCTCAGTACTGTGGAGCGAAGATGCTGTGCTGCCCAGGTGGTGGAGGAGGAATGAGTGGTGCTTGGGAATGCAGCCTCCTGAGAGGTCAGATTTCTCTGTTGCAGAATGCAGGAGGTAAAATGCAGGAGATCAGCTGTGCAGGCACCCTTGACTTTATTTTTATCAAAGAAAAACAAAATAACTGACTTCTGCTCTCCTGCCCTTTCAAGGTTTGGTTTATATTCATAGGAATACAGGGCTAAGGAAAGGAGGACCAGTAGCCTCAGGATATGCAGCTTCATTTCTTGGTTATGCCAGACTTGCTAAGGGTATATCTGTAGCATATGCTTAGCCCAGATCTCAGCCCAGGCATGCACTGCCTGTTTGGGCAATTAAAGTCCTTGGATACTCTGTGGTACTACTTTAGTGAAGTCTGAGGGCTTCATTGCCTGGAGCAGGAGGACTCTACAAAGGCCACATGCCAGGGGTTGGGCTGCTTCTGCTGCCAGTCTGATGCCAGCCCAGTGAAGCAACTCTTCTGCTTGCTGTGATATGAAAAAATAAATCCCTTCCAGTGGAGAAACAGGCAACCACAGCACTGTTCTCCCCCTCACTACAAGTTAGGTATGCCCAGGTGTTCATCTGGTGGGCTGAGGGATGGGTGGAGCAAAGCAGGGTGATGATCCTGGGGGCTGCCTCAGATCCTAGGTGGGAGGTGTTGCTAGCTTCATCAACACTTCTCTGCTCAGCCTCTTCAGTGTCAGATATGATGGTTTAAGCCACCTGTAACCAAAGTTAGTTTGACTCTGCACTGGAAAAAAGTGGATGACAGAATTTGCTTGACTGGCTCAGAGGTGTGTCCTGATCAGCAAAGACAGGTGCACTGGATCACTGGCAGAAGCCTGAGACACAAATCTATGTGACATGGGCCATGTCTGTGCCAATAAACCAGGCAGGGGCAGGAGCTGCACTTTGCTTTGTGGCTGAGTAGTAGCACTGTCTGGCCGTGGTGTGACATGGCCATGTGTCTTGCCCTCCAAAACCACATGGCCACATAGAGACTACCCTGCTGAGAACAGTCCTAGTCCATGCTAACTCCTGGGCTGTGGTTGGAAATAGTTCGGGAGAGCACTGGTTGGCTTGAGGCAAAACAGTTGTTGGGACCATACTAAGATCAGGAGAGATGGATGGTTGAGCTCTCCTACTTGTGCTGCAATTCACTGGCTTGATTTTCTGCTCTAGGTGCTGCCAGTCTGGCTGGTGCCAGACAAGTTACCTAACATGTGATATAAGAAAGAGAAGACTCTTCCAGCTTTATTTCTAGCCTTTTTTTCCTTCATGCCCTCTCTCACACGGGGGTAAAGAGTGCATCCTTAGCTATAGAGTAAGGGAAACTGTTGGATTTGGGTACACTGGGAAAGTGGGGTGTAGTGAAAGTCTATATTCACTGCAGTGGTTTATAGAAGTTTGATTCACTGAAGAGTTGGGCCTGTGGTATACACATGCCATGAAGATGGTATCCCCATTCACAGATGTATTGTAATTTTGTCCATGCTTATTATGCAGTTAGAGAGATGCATTAGCATTAAAGTATGTGGGCTAAAAGCAGTCAGCAGTCATCCTTGCAGCTTTTATCTTGACTTCAGGTTGCAGATTAGAAAGGGCTGCTGAGCATCTGGGTCCCCCCAAGCAGTCTATACATAGTCAAGGAGTTCCAAATATTTGACAGACTATACATGATACTTCTTTCTGGGCACACAACGTTTCCTTACTTTAGCAGTCTCAGAGGCTTGGTTTGAGTGGAAGATAGCATATATAAATGATGCTTGCTAAGAAGTGCATATGCAGGTCTTATAAAACAGCGAGCGTGTCTGTATGTTCATGCATTAAAATAAAAGGTCAAAGGTGACTGCTATATATTATTTACCTGCTGGCTCAGATTTATCTGCCTGCCTTAGGGACTCCTGGCTCTTGTCTCTCACATTTTGTTCCTAGGGAACATTTTAGTTTGAAGAACTGTGTTTGAGGATGCTCTCCTATGGCTGAAATATGAAATAATTTAAACTGAAAACATTTAAATTGAAATAATGTGCTCCACCCAGGTTATTCTAGGTGTGCCAGTATTTGTTTGCTTGTAGGTACATCTGGATTTCCCTTCTCTCTTGGTCAGCAGCAGAAGCATTTTTCGTATTGGTGTCAAGTAGGTGGTAGTGGTAAAGGCAGGGCTTATTTGTGGCTAGTGGCCAGCTGACAATGAAAAGTGATAAAAACATAGAAAAAGGTGGGAAGAAAGGAATGGATAGTGTAATTACATGATAAGGATCAACATGACACTACATGTGGTATATACACATTTGAAACCTTCATGCATAAATGCATAAAACCTTCAAGATATGGAATCAGGTTCTTCCACAGAGCAGCTACAATTACATAAAGAAACTAAAAAGGATTTTTTTATACTCTGGTTCTGGCAGTCAGAGCCTCCCCTCTGACTGCGTCTGGGAGAAGAGTGTGTTAAGTGTGAGCAGAATAAATGATCCATTCGTAAGCAGCATGGCAGACACCTGTGTAGCGCCTCACTGCAGTATCTTCCTATGCTGCCTGGTGTCAGGCATCATGACTAGTCAAAAGCAAACCTAATTACAGTAGATCTTGAGCAAGATCCTCAGAGGTGACTGTTGGAAAAATGCACCTACATGTCCCAGGTAGATCGTTTTTTCAGTGCTGTCCAAATCTTGCTTTCTTCACTTGGACAAATGCAGACCTGGTTTTGCACATTGCAGGGCAGTTACATTTCTGAATAGGAGCCATTTTGCAAAGGAGAAAAAAAAGCACCTACCCTATTCCAGAGCCACTGTCTCAGTCCTGGGGTTTGAGAAAACCAGAAAGCAAGCCCCTAAAGCTTTCTCCTTTTCCACTGTGACACAACAGAACAAAACAGAATTTCCTTTCAAGCAGTAACAGGACAGGCTTTGCAGCATTCTTACAAGGGTGAATTTAGATGCCAGAGAGTGGAGTTTCCAAATGCATTTCCCTTCCTACACTTTTTTTTTTCATCTCCATAAATCTGTGTCAGTTTTTAAAGAACCTATTTTGAGGGGGAGGAAAAGGGGACAGAACAAGTGATGAGCTATTCAGAGCTAAAAGAAGAGATTCATGCTGCCAGAGGTAAGACTGTAGAAAAATGTGTCAGCATAGCAGATGATAGTTCTCTCTTAATGCCTCTCCTGAAGCATCAAGGTCTATGTGTTTCTGAAAAGGGCTGTGCATCTCAGAGGTAGTCTATGAACGGCATGTTGAAATGGTTGCCATGGCAGTGACTGAGTATAAGTTGGAGAGCGTGATTAGCCAGAGTTGGCCTAAATAGCAAAAGGGAAGGAAAAAAGAAAGAAAGGGGGGGAAAAAAAGGCCAAGGACTTTCTGTTATTTCTAATACAGATCCACCAGCATTAGACTGTGCCAGGAAGAAGAAGCAGTGCTGATGGAGAGAAGCTTGCAGGAGCATGCTCCACACCCCAGTCCTGGCAGCACAAGCTGCCAGGGGACTTCTTCCCCTTAACAACGTGCCAGTGCAGCAGCTGTATGCCAGCAAAGGGCCATTAGTGCCCAGCAGCCCTGTTAGTGCTGATTTGGTGAAATGGTACTTCTCCAGAGTTGGAGGTGAGGCCAGGGCCGTGCTTGGCCTTCAGCTTGACCCAGAGAGTACAGTCACGGCGCTCTCCTGGCTGATGCGTGGCACAGCCATGTTAGAAATGTGGGAGCCTGGCCTGCAGAGAGGTTTCAAGGCTTGCCCCAAGCGATACAGAAGGCTGCTAGGCTAGGTGGGGTGTTCATTGGCAAAATCCCTGTCCCTAGAGCCATTCCAATTCTTCGAGCCCACTAACCCACATCTGCTTGAATCATGCCTGTGAAAGGTATCCCATCTTCATTTGGAGCCTGCAAATTAGAGAACACAGCCTTCCTTGTTAATTCATTGCAGTAGCTCATTAAAAAAAATAATTGTACCTTATATCTAATTTAAATGCATATGATATTAACATTCAGCCTCTGGTGCATGCCGTGTTATTCTCTGCTATATTAAAAAAAATCACTTCTAGAGATCCTGTGGGTTTTTGCAGTGAAGGTTTTTTTATGCGCCAGAGTCACTTTCAAGCTTGTTTTTGAAGAAGTAAAGAAGCAGAATTCTTTCTCTCAAAGGATATTTCTTTTAGATCTTCTCAGGGAAAAGTGGAAGAGTGGGAGACTGAGATAAAGATGTCTCAGTAGCAGGTCTGGATAGTGAAATGTCCTCTCTAGGAGCTGTACTGTGTGCCACATTAGGGGGCCACGTGCCCAGTGTACAATCAATAGAAGACATTTATGCAAGTTGAGAGCATGCAGGTAAGATGTTTGCAGGAGAACCTGTTAGCCTGACTTTCTTCTCTTAGAGCTTTCTGAAATAGAGCAGTTTAATTTACATTAGCCCAAAGTGGTTCTGCTCTTAGTCCTTTGAGTGAGATAAGATATGAATCTACTTAGGCCAGTCCATAACATTTGACCACTTACCAAGGATATTTTTCCCCCCTCGTGTCCTAAGGGATCTGTAGGTTTCTCCCTTAAGAGGAGTACAAACCAGCAGTACTTACTGTGGTTAATAGGCATCTGTTTTGACTGACAGAGCTGGGATGAGAGAGATCAGATCATATGGCCTGCAATTTAGGAGAAAGAAAAGAAAAACCCACAGGACACCTATTTTCACTGCAGTCAGGTTGGCTTTTGCTGTTATTTGCACGAGTCTCTCCCACTTCTTGTATCACCTAAATCCTTGTCATACAGGTTTGAGAGCTAGGACTATCTTCTTTGGCACCAAGTCAACAATACGTTTTTTAGCACCAGCCACCGTTCATATTTTACATTACTGTTCCTCTCTGTTCCTTTCAAGCAATAATCGTAAATATCAGCTTTCATTCCTAGAGTGCCTTTCATCCCAGGGGCTCCCAAAGTACTTTCCAAGCTTAACAAGCTTATTGTAGAGTACTCCTTTAGAAAGGGCGAAACTTGCTTCCCATTAAATCCTGATTTTGGGAAGAAAAACACTGAATTATGTCTTCAATACATGAGGGAGCCTTTGCAGCTGTTATTTACTGTACATATTCCCTTACCAAAAAAGTTTGTTTCTTGCTCGTCCATCCCCCCATCTCCCCAGATTAATCCAGCACTGCTCAGTTACCTGGGGGGGAAGAGTGCAAGTAAGACAGATGATTATCCCCTGTGATCTGAGGAAGTGCTTTTTTTCTAGAATCCTGTTGCTGGCCTCAACAATTTCTTCTGACAACTCGATTTCCATCCAGTCTATTTTGTCTTTACTGGGGCAAGTGTCCTAGGGCAGAGTTGAATCTTGTGGCTTTAGCTAGAGAGGTTAACATCCACAGTGTGGCTACGCTACAGATCATGTGAGAGACTGTAGTCTTCTTCAGGACAAAGTCAGCTGACCTAATTTAAGTCACATTTCCCCTGTAATCAAAGCAAAGCCAGTTGCTTTGTGCTGAAATGAATCATGACCTTTGAAATGATCCTTTTTCTGGTTCATCTGTGGAAGCAATAATCCCAGAAGGAAAGATTGTTACTGGTAATTTCTGATCTGAGGAATTTTTTTCCTAATGAATTATATGGTTAATTTTAGGGCAGCCTGAATTTGACCAGTGTTGATTTGTTTTCATTGCTTTCAGGAGGACTCAGTATGGTGGGACCTGCCTGATGCACAGAGCTCTTTTCCATGCTGCTATGTGGGAAAGTGGTCTCTGCTCTGCTTGGCTGAGAGAGGCCCAGGTCAGACACACAAAGTCTCATTGCTTTTCCAAGGAAACACCAAAAGCCTGTGCTGAAGTGGGAAAAAAAAGTCCTATCTCTGGTTCAGTGCTTCAACTGCACAAACATCGTTTATCGATACAGATAGTTTTAGATGAAAGATACATCAAAGCATATTTTTGGCTGCTGTCTTCAGAAGTAGTACTAAATCTCCAGGGAGAATACAAGCACTGAGATATGATCCAAGTACCAAAATCTCTATCTTCTTACTGTGTCTCCTCCTCTCTCACACTGGTTGGGTTTGTATGGAAGCCCTCTCTTGAGGTTTTTATGACATCTATTCCTATCAGTAGATTTTGGTTCAGAAATGCATTTTTGCTCTTTTCCGACAAAATACTCCCTGTTTCAACACTAACTCTGAAGATCAGTAAACTGGCAAAGGATCCAAAAAGAATAATGAACCAGCAGTTACTGTTTACATTGGCCACCTTGTGTAAATGCTGATATTAGCATTTCTGAAAGGATTCATTCATCACTGAAAAGAGGTTTGTACCTGTGAATAAGAGCTTGCCTGGGAGAGCCTGTGTTCTTCCTCTTCTCTATCAACAAAGCTTACAAACATGAAAGGTGGTTTTGCAATGGATGTTAATACATACCTATTATTTCAGGATGAGACTTTTTAGCTACTGAAAATATTCCATGCCCATTTCTAGTGATGTAATGAAAACAGCGGTAAATTTAAAAAAAATCTTACTTATTTTCAAGTGCCATGTTTATCTATCTATCTATCTATCTATCTATCTATCTATCTATCTATCTATCTATCTATCTATCTATCTATCTATCCCATTAATATATTGGGATATATTGGGATATAATATGTATATATTCGGAGTGTCTTGGGCTTGGTTTTTATACTAAAATCCTGTGATACAACCTTTCATGGTTAGATCTCATGTCATGTAAAATCAGCTTTCTGTTTGTTCCAGTCTATGACCTCTTCTGGGGATGTCAAAGAAATAAATAGACTTTTAGGAAGTACCCTTAACTTTTCCCTGCCTCCTGCTGTTCATTGCACTTGTTGCAATTTGCTTTAAATTAGTTGATTTCACACCAAGGTTCATGGTGCTGTTTTGTTTAAAAAAGAGTTTGGTACATTCTGCACTGGCCCAACTGGCAAGCCATGAGCCATGGCTCAGAGATGGAAAGGGGCCCTGCATGGCCAGCAGCCAGCATTTGTTCCATCCTCTTCCTGCAGGTCAGGGTCTCTAAGCAGTTGTGGACACATAACAACAGCATTTGTGCGGGAGACAAAAATGTCCATTTCTCTATGACTGCGTTTTGACTAGGATTCCTTGGGATTCTGTAGGATGGAGATAAAACTTCTTTCAGGTATGTTACTGTGTTAAAACGTGTAATGTGACATTTTTCTTTTAACCTTTAGACTGCTTCTCTTTTAAGCTGGAAGCAGATGAGGGCTAGGACTGTTCCTGGATGCTCACACAGCTCCTGGCACAGTACGGCTTCAGTTCATTGCTGCAGTCTGAATGCCCATTTTTTAAAAAAAAATGAAGTCTGAAAGGCAAACTGCTTGCAAGTGCCCCTTTCATGCAGAAGGTGATGCTTTGTGAGTACTGTGTTTGTAAAGCAGAGGGAGAAAGGAAGCATGAATGAAACGAGACAGCAAGGACCAGCCCACTGCGTTCTGTGGGAAGTTCTCTGAGAGGGGTATGAGCCTCTGAGACTTCTCTGGTGTAGCTTTTTCACAAACCTTTAAATTATTGGGCAGGGGAAGCTGAGCCAATGGCCATGAGGGTCACCCCTCCACCCAGAAAGGTAACACCACTCTCTGCCTCCCCAGGGCAATGGTTTCAGCATGCAGCTCTGTTGCACACAGAGAGCAGAAATAACACCAAGAATCTCTAAAGGGTCGAGTGGGTACGTAATGGGCCATTGGTGCACATACATGATTTCATTGTAAGCAGTTGGAGAAGAGATGCCTGGTCTGCAACAGGTAAACACTTCCTTGCACAGAACCAGAAAAATTTCCCTTCAATCTGGGGCAGATTGCCAGCAGTCTCAAATGTAATCCTCAGGGTATTACTTCAAAAGATGAAACAAAGCTATTATGGACACTGCCGCTGAGGCAGGTAATCTTTAAATATAGCTGCAAATTGCCTGGTTTAATGCTAACTAACCTTAATGGTGGGGAAGGCAAGACAGGTAGCAGCACTCATACAGTGTAATATAATATGATGGCTGATACAACTGTGAGTCATTTTAGCCAGAGGCTTTAGTATAGGAAGTTGGATAAAAGATATAAAAACAAATCTGGTTTTTTTGCCTTCTTGGTGAAGGTCACTGCCAGGAATAGCATGGGAAATAATGGAGGAAGAAATGTTTCCCCTCAACTTAGAAGTATTGTCTTTCTTTACAGTTTTGTTCTCCTCTTTGGACTCCTGTAATAAACACTGGTGAAGATGCAGGGCCTTTCTCCCTGAAGCCACTGACGGATGTCCCACCCGGCAGGTAGTGAATGCAAGGGACCATCTGTGCAGTGATTAGGGAGTCTGTTAATGGGTGTCCTCCTCGCTGGCAGCTCACCCACCAGGCAATGCACTGAATGGGCCTGCGAGACTGAATGGGACTCTACGTAACGGCAGCCAATTTTCCTGGTCAACAGGGAGGCACAGTGCCAAGGCTGTGTGTGAAAGCCTGCTCCTGGGAGGGTTTCATCCCTTTCCCTCTGTTCCTCAGCCCTGGAAGGTGAGTTATCTTTTTCAGTCTCAGTACAGGTCCTGTTCCCTCAGTTCCTATGCTTGGTGTGCGAGGACACATATGACCCTGTGACCATTGCACCTGCAGTGCCATGGATTATTCTCTGTTCATCTTGCAGAGACCTGGGATGCTCTGGGCTGCTCATTTGCTCTGGGTGACCAGCACTGCACTTAGACATGTTCAAGGGCAAGGAGAAGCCCTTGAACAGCTGCAGCTATGCCTGTGTACAGTGTGCATGCAACTTTACTGGGGCAGAAGTGGTCCATAGTGCAGCTCATCTGCTGTGCAGGAGTGCTGTGCTGCAGTTTAATTCCCTTTCCTCAAAGTTCCCTTTCAGTGGAGACAGGTGAGGAGAGGAGCAAGTGTCACCACCCTGCAGGCTGGAAACCAGGTAGCTGCAGGGGGCTGGGGGACTGCTGATTCATGGGGCACTACTTCATTTTCATCCAGGCAGCCATAGCAGGGAGAAATGCTGGTGGAAAGCTCTAACTTCTGCACTGCTGACAAAAACCTCCTGCACATGACTTTGTGTCCATCTGGTCATATTTTCCTTCCTTGACTCCGTGTGGCTGCTCTGAACATCCCAGGTTATCTGTGCACAAACCAGCTGCCTTTCCTGCTTGTCTCGCGGCGCCTGACCAGGTTTTCATCTCTGCTCAGTGTCCATGCCAGGGTCATTAAGTCAGTGTTAAGATACATCTATTGTTGGTAGACTTTTCTTTTTGGAGCGCAGGAGGTAAGAGTTCAGATCCTCCCTCCCTCCCTCAGGAGATTCCTGACTCAGAAGTAGACTTTCAGAGGTAGAAGCACTGCAGAAGTCCTGAGTATCCTGGAGTTCCCATATAGCACAGAAAAACCTGTTGTGGGAAAGCTGCTAATAGCAGAGGTAAGCTCTTATCTGCATTTCCCACTGGTGTTACAGACTCTGGAGAAACAGGCTGCTTCAGCCAGGTTCCCAAACTGCTTTTTATCCCAAACAAGCCTGTGCATTCACATTTCCTACCCCAAAATTGTCTAACCAAATTAAAGGAATGAACCCAGTTGCACAGATGCTCCTCCATATGCTCCAACAACTGGAGTGGGGCCAGAACACCCCAGCTTGAGTCCCCTCTTTTCTCCCCCAGGAAGAGCCATTTGAGGACACTGGAGCTCAGTTCAGATCTAACTTTCACAGCAAACCCCTTTCTGTGTGGTGAAGTAAAATCCTAATGCAGAAAGCTTTAAGGCAGTTAGGAAATGTGTCTGTGTGTGACTGTTGGGCATTTGACTGGTACTATTCACAATGGTGTTCAGTGTGGAGTATTTGGGGAACGAAAATCCATCCCATAAGGATGGTCTGTCACATGCATGTCTTCATGATGACTGAAAGTTTGGATCTTCCATTTTGCCTGCTTTCTCATTTTCCAAGGCACGTGTGTTGCTCTCGGGCCATCTTCTTATGGTTATGAAGCTTGGGGCCACACATTCTCTTATCTGAGATTTTCACAGCTGCTGCTCCTTGAAGTGATTGCAAAGGATGCTGAGTTAAGTGGGATGACCTGTTGCTCTCAGGTTCATTTCTTTAGACTCTCTAACAAGAAAGACTGTAAGACACAATTAAAATTCTTCTAGATCACCAAGTCTTATCCTGTCAAACTTCTTGTTATGACTCCTTTTGAATGTGACAGTTGTGAACTGTTTTACCACAGCTTTTAATCACTTTTTGGTTAAAAAAGAAGTTATGTAATCCAAGCTTTTCCTTCTGTTTTTTGCACTCAAATTTACTGTATTTGCAGATAGACTGTACCTATGTTAGCAGCTGGTGCAACGCAGCAGGAAGCAGATCCACAGAGGTGGCTGTTTGGTGCTGAGGACTTGGTATGTCATGGGATTTACATCAGACTGCCTCAGTTCTGGTTCCCAGGGACTAGACACTCATTAGAGGTTGGAGTGCAGGAGCTGTGCTCCTGGAGTCCATATCCTGGTTTCCTTTCACTCAGAGGGAATCCAGTTAAAGAATTGCTCCCTGACAGAAATTGAAACAAGTGGGACAAACAGGGCATTTGTCTCATGAACTCACTCCTGATGCAAACTAGAACGAGGATATAGAAAAACCGGAGGAGAGATCAAGGCGAGAGACATCACTTGAGGTCCCACATGGTTTGACTGTGTGGCAAATGGGTCAGTTTTTTGGCTAGTGAAGTAGCTGTTTATCTTGGCTGATCAGCTCTTATTCTTTTTTTGGATATAGCTTCTCATCTATTCTTCTCCCCTCGTACACTTCTCCAGCCTTCCCTTTTGCCAAACCCTCACTAAACATATACATACATACGTGTGTGTGTGTAGGCTGCTGGGATTTCCTCCCAAACAATACCTGTTGTGCTGGCCACAGCAATTCTCTTGGTTCCCATGCTCTGAGCACTTTGAATTTCCTGCTGGCTCAGCAGCAAGACTTTCAGGGCTTTTTATACTTATTCTTCTTTGGGAGCCAAGTGG
Source organism: Serilophus lunatus (assembly GCA_013399895.1). NCBI lineage: Eukaryota > Metazoa > Chordata > Aves > Passeriformes > Eurylaimidae > Serilophus > Serilophus lunatus. Next base: position 135,049 of record VXBA01004960.1, read on the forward strand.
AGGAGCGCCGTTTGCCTGTGAATAGTGAGCTGGCTGGGCAGGCAGCAGGAAGCTTGCATACTAAACCGTGTGAACTTTGAGGAGTGGAGGAAGGGGGCTGGGGGTTGGGGGCTGCTGGCTGGGCTTAACAAGGCATTCGCTGCAGCCCTCTGCCTCATAAACTCATCATCTCAGCACAGAGATGCTCTTCACCAAAGGAATAATAATATCTGTAAAATGGGAGTGGAAAGAGGCGGAAGAGATGAAAATGGAATTACAGAGAAAAAAGGAAGAGGGATTGGAAATCGGAGAAGAGTGAGGAGGTTTGGGTTTTAAGTATTCGCATGAATACCTGTGCATGGGTTCCCTGCACGTACTGATGCCACTGCATCTCATGCAGCACCGCTGGGCTCATGGGCCTTCTTGTTCACTCCCTTGCTGCCCTGGCAGTGGCCACACCATCCTATTTGGACAGGAGCAGCTTTTCTGTATGGCTCAGGCAAACTGAAATCAAAACGTTCTTCTCTTTTCCCCCCTGCACACCCCCTCTACTCTTTTCTGTTCCTGTCAGCAAAAAAAATTAATAAATAATCGTGTTCCTATTTGCAAGGGCCAGGAATCATGGTGTGGCTATGAAAGAGTGGTTCAAAGAGCAGCTCTGTGAAACACCAGTGCCTGCTAGCTGGTCACAGGAAAAACCATCCCTGGAGCAGGGAGAGAGCTGTTTTGTCAGCTGTTGTGGCTCTGCTGCAGATGCAAGCATGCTGGGGGCATTCTTGGGAAAATGTGGGATGCAGGAGGAAGGAAGGAAGGACAGACTGAGCCCATCTGTCCTGCAGACCTGCTACCTGCCTCTCACTTGTGTCTGCATAAACAAATGGGGAACAGTTTTTGGCTGTGCTTTGAAAATGGGGTGGCAGAGGATTGCTCATGCTGCACAGATGATTCCTAAGCAAGAATGACCTGGGTATGGTGCCATGGTGGGATGGCCCTGTGCAGGGAGAGCCTGTGTGTGTGTGCATGTCTGTGTGTAATGCAGAGATGAAAATGCTCAGCAGAGTGACGGACTAGGAGATGAGGTGAGGCAAGGCTCAGTTAGTTCACTCCATGAGTCAGTGTAAAGTTGAGTGACCTCCCTGACCTAATCCAAAATAACAACAACAACAACCCGCAGGTTTCCATCTGTTTGGCAGCACCCTTCACTAAAGTGTGCATTATTCCAGGCTCTAAATAATCCACAAAGGCACAGCAGACCCCAAAACCCGGGACCCTTGCTCCCCTACCCAGCTTAGCAGCACTCTGTGTCTAGCTCCCAACCAAACAGTGAGCAATGCAATAGGTATGCTTGGCACCTGCACCCCCATGGTGTCCCCCTGGAATGAGTAGCCTTCCCCAGAGGTCTGCAAGTGCTGGGAAAATGGGGACATACAGCTCCGGGCCCCAGTATGGACTCATGGAGAGCCAGTGGAGATCCTGGGAGAAAGTCACTTGCCAGGCTTATTCAGTCTCTGCCTAGGCAGTTTGTGGCAGAGCACAGGCACCTCTAAAGGAAACAAATCTCTTTACCATGGTCTCCTTAGAAATTACAAGAGCAGTCACACATTTGGGGAATTTACTGCCAAATTCATGCATTTTCTGTTCATCTCCACTCCTGAATCAGCAGCAGCTCAGTTTAAATTACAAGTACTTGATGGCTTTGATGTCTCTGTTTTTAAGGCTGTCCAACATTTCTTAGAAGACCAAATGTTTAGTTGCTTGTAAACCGATGAAACTGCTCAGCTGTTTTTTTTTTCTGTTCTGAGTGTCTGTCTCAGGCTGAATGCATCTGGGAAGCTTCAGCAAAAAATGTTTTTGCTTGCTTACAAGAAAGAGATGAGAGAAAGAATTTCTTTTCTTCATATTTGAGCATGTTTTTTAAATGATCTGTTGAGAAAGTGGCACTTTCTGCCTCTGAAGGAGAGGCTTAAAATTTGGCAGATATCAGGAATGCACCTTTGGTTGTTTTTCATGGTGGAAAAAAATAAGGTGAACTAAGAAACCTTATAAAAAAAAGCCTCAGATCTCACACGTTTAGCAGAAACTTCTTAAGAGTTAGAATCTGAATTCTGTGAAGGCACTTGCTCAGTGGAAACTTGTTCAAGTCTGGTGGCTAAATCACAGATGATGGTGCAGCGGGCACAATCTGCAAGCTTCTGCTGCAGGTGCAGAGCAGACATTGTTTCCTTTGACATTGTTTTTCTGAGCTGTCAGGGTTGCTGCAGTGCTGTGGACGGAGCCCAGAATTGCTCCCAGATGTGCTCCTCTGCTGATACTTAGGCGAACATGCAGAAAGGCTGATGTTGACTAAGGCTGGACCTGGTCGATGGAGGGAGGGGAGAGAGGGAACCCTACTGCAGCACAAAGGCTGAGGACCCACTGCATGGGGAGGGCAGCTGATCTCAGATGTGAAGGTAGATGTGAGAGCAAGACCAAGGCAGAATACAGGCTGGAAGGACCAGAAGGGGCAGGAGGAGTCAGATTTGGAAGTACGTCTCCTCACTGAATCATACATCCTGCAGAACCTGGGGCACAGCAAACCCAGGGATTTCTGCTGCATACTAGTTGTTAGCAAATATTTGGAGATGCTATTGGCACAGGCTGTGAGTCATTTCTGCCTGCTCCCCCAGCAGAGGTTATTGGGCTATCAGTATTCCCAGTTATTCTGCTTTTCAAACATAATGGAATTAACATCTGAGAATAAGAGCTAGTCCTGCGAGTGAGTCATGCTGGTGTGATGCCACATGATAGGTTTCCTGCATTTTTGTTCCAGTTTGCCACCTGCAACTCAAGGAAATGACACAAACTCAGTGTAGACTGGAAGTATGGGAAGCTTGTAGCAGCACTGGGCAGTTGGAAAAGCTTGATTTGACCCTGCCCTTGCCATCTGAGTCCCATCTGCACAGCCATCATGATAGGGCTGCTTTTAGCTACAGGATCAAATGTATGTGTAAATATTCTTTTTTCCCCACAACAACTCTATGTCTTTTAATGCCTAGGGCAGACAGTTCTCCACGGGAGAGTGGAGGCTATGTAGGGAAAGGTCCTTGTCCTGCCTAATTGCAGCTGTGCAGGATGAGAGGATCCCTGCTTCGCCTTCAGGCCACAGCAGACTCCAGCCATCAATGTTGGTGATGGTAGGCAGCACCTTTTTTCCTGGCCTGCAGCAAGACAAAACCAGATGGAGTCCTCAGATAAATTATCTACCAAACTCAAAGAAGCCCCCCATGAGTCACGTCCAGAGCGAAGCTTTGTATACCTTGTAACTTGACCACAGATGGGGAAACTTAGGGGCCTTGCAAAGGCATATCTCTCTTTGTGACACTGGCTAAGTGTCAGTACCAGGTCCTGAAGACAGACATGTTTAATATCTTGATTTGAACAGAACAAACTAACATGTATCTTGGTAATCTTATTCTAGGAGACAGTTAAATTATTTTAGCTAAAAATTACCCAAAGAATCGGCGTGAGGCAGACATCCAGCACGGTGTATTTCAGCTCAAGTGAGCCATTATTAATGGGAAGTGTTAAGTAACTTTAAGGAAAATGAGAAACTGCCCCTGTGGATGGCCCCACCAGTAAACTTGTATGTGTGCACATGAAATCGTGGTGCTATACATCCCTCTGCTACAGGCAAATACCTGTGTTTGTAATGTGGCATTTTCAGGCTCCAGGGGTAGACTTGTTGTTTTGCAGACTTACCAGGTGCTTCATGTTTTGCTGTTGAATCAGTTGCTGAGGAGGAACAGTATTTTGGTGATGGTAAAGCACTGACGAGAAACACTTTAGATTTCTCTTTCCTTGCAGGAGATGGAGGTCCAGGGGGACAGGAACGCTGGCGCTGAGCCTGCTGATGCTTGGCACAGATGGTGAGTGTGGCAGGTTTCTTTGCAGAAAGGTGCTCCTGTAGAGGTTGTGGGCAGTTCTGGGTTCTCAGGGTTGTCAGTGTCAGTGGCCTGACAACCTCTACACAAATGGAGGTTTTGGTAGGGAGTTGAGAGGACCGTGAAGGTCAGCGGTGGGGGGTTAGTAGCTCTTGCTGCCAGTCTGCATTTTCCCTTTCTGCAGGAAAAGGTACTTTCCTGTCTTGTTACGCTTCATGTAGAGCTGTGCAAACTGTGCTCTCTCCTTGACGTTGCCACCTTCAAATGATTTTATCTTCCTCTTAGGAGTTTACTTATCCAAACTGTACAATTTAGTTATTTAATCTTCCCTTTAGTTATTTGATTGGTTTTTGTTGTTGAATTCTTTCCAATATGACAACATCTCCTGGACATACAAGTACCTGCAGATGCTTTCTCTGTTTAGAGGATGATTCAGATCCAACAGCACACTACAGAGAGAAGCCATCCCCCTTCAGCTCTATGATACAATGTTCTTCACCTCTCTGCAGGTCAAAATCAGACCCTCTTATTTTATAAACTGGCATCTAATTTGCTACTCCCTCTTATCCCTTTGTTAGACCCTTTTCAGTAACTGCCATAGATTTTTTTTCAAAATGTTTCCTTGCATTGCCTATATCCTAGGCAGGAGCTCTTAAACGCTGTTCTCCTTCCTAATCTCCCATTTCAGAAACATTTTTTTGTGAGTTTGAAATCATAACTAGAAACTAAAGCTCACACAGTCTTCCTCCTTACTGGATCTAAACCAACCCTTAAAAAAAAAAAGGGAAAAAAAGAAATGTTTTATATTTTCATAATTGTCCAGCTCGGGAAATGATCTTCTCCATTCGCAGCTACACTGGACACTCCCTGGGGTCTGGGCAGGCTGACAGTTTGGTTATATGGAAAGAGAGAAGATTAAAATGGTGAGCAAGGCTTTTTTTCTGGAGAAGTCCAGCCCTTCTCAGCACTAATGTGTTCTGTTGAAACTCAAGCAGAGGTTTTAAGAGCTGATTGTTTGGAGAGATAAAAGCTTTGGAATGGTATATGCACTTCGTATGTGCAGGTGACACTTTTTAGTCAATGTTCATTAGGACATGAAAAGATCTAATTTCAATCTAATTTGCAAATGACACCTAACCCCAACCCACAAAACATGCACTACCTGAAGAGCATTTAGGATGTGAATGCAGATTTCATCTTTCTTAAAAAACCTTTTTGACTATTTCTTCCTTGCAGGCATCAGAGGTGGAAATAGGATGAGCTTTGTACCTAACTTCATAAACAGAGAAAGGAGGGAAGCAAAGGGCTTTTGTCTGTGTGCCTTAAATTGGCAGTGAACTGGAAGCTTCTCCAAAGCTGTGGAGCTAAATGTCCCAGCACGTTTGCTGTGGCTCATGAGTTATTTTTTCTGCTTTTGAGATCTGAACCCTTCAAAGCTTTGTCTTGTATGGATAAACAACAACTTTCTACAGCTTATGGAGAGACCTGGAAACCATTAGGTGCAGAAACAACAGAGGACTTCAAGAATGAATGCAGACTTCTTTTTAACAGAAAATAATATATACTTCTAAAGGTCAGAACATGGAAATACATTCATAATGGCAACTATCAGAAGCTGCTGGCAGTTCGTCTGAACAGAAAAGTACTTTTCTTGGAGATTTCTGCTACCCCTCCGGCTTCTGACCATTTCTATGTTGTTACTTGCAGTGTTTAAGCATCATTAAGTTTAAATGCATAAATTTTCTTTGGCTATTCAACCCCAGCCACTTTTGGGAAGGAACTGGCCAGAATCCCCAAGCCTAAAATAATCAAATGTCTGTCTTCGCATTAAAAAGGCTGCCATTTATCCGACAGGCAGTGAAAAATGGAACAGGTAGCTCAGTATAAGCATCATCTGATAAACTTGTTTTTGCAAAACCAGGCAAGTGGTTTGCATATAAGCACATGGTACCTCTGCCAATACCCAGGTTGTTGCATGGCATGTCAGTATTTTTGGCTTCTTAATATGCGTTACTTTTATTATCACTCTCTTGGTTCCTATCACTCTCTTTAGAAATACTCTAGCAACTTTTAACCTTTACAGGCTCATCCAAGGAGCATGGCCTTTCAGACACTTCTTTTGAGAGTATTTATTGTACTTCTTGTTTCAAGGTTATTCTGGGCATGAGAAATAAAAATTAAAATGGAGATGGTGGCCAGCACAAAGAACTAACCAAGTAATTTTAATGAATTTCCATACCTGCCAATCCACCCTCCCCTGCAGGAAAAACAACTCTCAGACAAATAAAGCATATGGCACAGAAGATGGAGAGCCAATGCCAAGTTTTTCTTTGCAGAACTCACTGCAAAATGCTGAACCTGCAGGTCTTCTAAAAGCGCTCATTGAGAGAAGGGGGAAGGCCAATGTGTTTTTAGCTGGGATTGTGCACCCTTGCTGTATAAATCCTCATTTGGTAGAAAACTGTTGTGGATGCAGTGCTGGGCAGACACACAGTACTATGTTCAAGTTACCTTCCGTGGAGACCAGTGCATTTTACAGCAGCAAAGAACACCCATCAATGAGGTGGGCTAAATATTTGAGAAGGATCTGAAGCCTACACTAACCTGCCTTCTGCATGCATCTGGGCTAACTAGCTGTGATGACTGCCATTTTGGCAAGCAGGCATACCTGCTGCTGTGTGGTTAGACACCCTCTTCGTGGCCATAGTTTGTTATCCAATTGGTGTTTATGTTGCTGGGAATATTTGAGGACATGATCATATTTGAGCTGTCCAGAAGTGAGGTATTCAGTATAAGTTCCTTCATCATGACTTGCTCTACAGTGAGTGAAGACACAGCCATCCTCACAGATTATTTATCCTAGAATAGGTGTAGAGTGTTTTGAGAGGGTTCATCTCTCTCTGCACGAGGTCAGAGAAAACCCTCAATGCCAGCTCAGCTTGCATCCAGCCATTACAGATCTCTCTGCTCCCAGCTAAGCCCCATCAAGTGACACTCTGGGAGGACACGATGCTGGTGGGTCCTGATGGGGCACAGGTAAATGGAATGTCGCCACCAACCTGCTCTGCTCTCTTCTGAAGGGCGTAGGATGCTGGAGGAACTTCAAGTACCTCTCAGCAGTACACCCCTCCCCAGTTGGGTAATAGCTGAAGAGAGTGTCTAAATTAAGAAGTTAAGCATTTAAAGCCTTTATTGAACCTATTTCTGTGGAGACTGAAGCTGAGCAGACTTCATCATGGTTAGGCTTCGCGAACGAAGATATGGGAAGGGCTCTACCCACGCTTGCTGCAAGCGCGCTGGTGGCCAAAAAGGCTGATGCGGGACAGGCAAGTCAACAATTCAAACATGTTCTTTCTTCTATAGGTGCTCTCAGACCCAGGAGATGAGGCCATCGTTTTACCTGAACACATCATGGGGATACACCATGGGTTGAGTGAGGGGTGCTGCTCTCCCAGGACCTCTTGCAGCACTTTGGCTTGGAGATGTTTTGTAAGGCAGGGATGAATTTCCCACCTTTGGACCCATGTGTCACCTCTCACTGTGGGTAAGCAATGCCTCTCTTTTCAGGAAGTGAAAGACACCTGACACAGTGAAGAAATTAATGGGCCAGGGAGCTCTTTCATTTAAATGAATGCTGGGAGAGGCAGAGGTAGGCTTGATTTTTCACACGGTTAATGTTCCCAATCCTCTTTTTAGTCCTCTCATGGCAACTGTGTACTTTACAGCTCAAAGTCACATGAAACTCTGCTCAGCAGAAATGTAAATGTTTTGATAAAAATGTTCTTAACAAGTTTAATTCATTTAATCAGCTTGATTAGCTGCAGAGTTTTATGGTCTTTAATTGCGAAGGATTTGCTATAAATCAACATTTTTTGTAATTTTATGAAGAATGTGGTATTGTGCAGGATCTTGCTGCCTTGGCAGTGGCACAGGAGGTGTCTGTCTCTGCCACCCAGCTGTTCCCCTGCAGCTTCACATGATTTAGAGCCCTGGAGATCTTCAATTGCTGAGGCTGCCTGCAAGGCCAGACAGGTGCTGGTCAAGGGGCAGGATGGACATGCAGCTGGAAGGGTCTCAATAGACACTATTTCTTTTCTGTTGTGTTTGCATCTCCTAGATGATTAATCTCCCCTTCCAGTAAAAATGCAGCATGCCTCTTCTTCTGTCAAGTCCCACAAGAAAGCAAGCACAGTTGTCCAGAACAGCCACCTTGTTTTGGTTCATAACCAGCCTCAGCCTGCACTGAGTTTTCAAAGGCTGGCTGAAGAAAGTCCCCAGGTTTAAGAGTAGAAAGAAGAAGAAAGGGATGATCAGATCTCAGCTTGAGTACACGTCCCAACTAGTCTTTCCTCTCTTCCATTTAATGTGGCAGGCTATAAAGTATGTCCAGCTGGAAAGAAGATAATTTTATTTTACTCTGTCCAGTCTCATTTTTCAGAGCTGAATGTCCAGTTGAGTACCTGTGGAAAACCTCCCAGGCCCTGGAGGCATAATGCAGCAATATAAATTTTTTTTAAATAGGCAGTTTATCGTCCACATTACATTTTTCTGTGCCTTTTGGTCAATACCCCAGGCTAGAGGAACCAAGGAGAGACTGAAAACAAATGAACTATCCCTTTAAATTTAGAATCTGCCCAAAGCACTGGAGCAAGTGGAGCATCGACACAGTGTCTGCACTGGTGGGTTTGCTCTTTGCTCGGCCCTCTGCCATGCTGCAGAGCCACTGTGCAGCAGGTCTCAAGGGCCTTCCCATCAAAATGCAGAAAAACATGGGTTTGCAGTTCTCCTCAGATAGCTTTGCACTTTTACTCATGTCTGACTCTGAATTGGAATGGTCCCTGAGAAAACAGTGTATTTCACAAGAAAGGAAGGGGTTTTATCCTTTTCTAGAACTTCCATGATCCTTCTGTGTGCAGAGCTCTTACAGGCAAGTACGATGCAAGAGGCAACATTTCTAACAGCAAATAGCCCAGTACCTCTTTCATCTTTGACATTTCTACATATGATGCTTTTTTTCTTTTTTCTTTTTTTCCACAGACTAAACATTCACGTGTCATATCCTGTTCAAGTTGTTTTAATGGATGCGCTGCCAACAAAGACACTTGGGTTTATATGACTGATCCTTTGCAATTGTAACAGCATTTAATGAAAGGTTTTGCCTTCATAAGGACAAAATATCCTTTATCCAGCTTTGACTTTTGAAAAAACACCACAAATATTTTTGGATTGGATATGAAATGTTGTGTAAATTCTGTAATACCAAGGAGGTAAATCTGTCCTTTCCTTATTAACAAACTATATATCAAAACAGGAGGGCTTAAAGTCTAAATGGTTTTATACACAATGAATTCATCAGAGGTTTACATCCCCAGCAAGGGGAGTATTTAAATTCAGAAGAAATGTGTAAAAATAATTTAGATATGAAAGTAAAGAAATATTTGTGTGTTTGATTGTTTTGTTTCTTTTAATTAGAGTTAGCTTTTCTTTTCAATTCCTCTTCTCTGAAGTTGCTTGCACTTTGAGGCTGTGCATCTAGAGCCCCTGAGAGCTCTGGCAGGAACAAGCAGGGATATGGGAGCCCTGAATGGCTCTTCATAAAGGCAGAGATTCAGAGCTGTCCTTCAAAATTATTTCAGCTCATGGTGCAACTGCTGCAGCATATGTTGGAGGCAGAGGAGGCCACAGTTTACTGGTACAGTCAGAGGAAGTGGTGAAAACCTCCATCAGTGTTCAGGATGCAGCATGGTTTGGGTGGCTTGGAAAAAGAAAGTCTTGTTACTGGTTACTGGATCCATGGGGAAAGCAGCTACGTGTTGCTGAGTACCTCCTGGGAAAAGTACCAGGTGACTGACAACTTTCAGATTGCTCTTTAATGGTGTGGTATGAACTGCATATGGGTACTGGAGGTTGTTGCATCACAGATCATGCTTTCAGCAGAGCTTTTCAGAAAAAAAATGAAAGTAAACTGTGTTATTTTCAGCCTGAATAGTGAGCGAATTCTCAGTATCTAAATGAGAGCCCTTGAAGTAAGCTCCAGGTGCTGCAGGAAGTGGTGGAGGTGACTCAGTAAATGTTCACATTTCCCTCCAAGTCAGTTCTGAAGTAGTGTCCAGAAGTGACATTTCATGAGTGTCTGGCTGTTTGGGATGGCCCTGCTTTTTCATGGAATTCCGCACCAGATCTACTCCACACCTTCAGAATTTTACACCTCCTTTTTTGTCACCTTTGTTCTTCCCTATAAAGACACAGATATGACAAGTCCTTTATGTCTCTCAAAGCAAGAGAGTTGGCCTTGGCCATGCTGTGTGGAGAGGGCCAACACTCCTGAAGGCTAGCTGTGGCTGCTTGGGCCAGGGAGAGAGCTCAGAGGAGGTGCAGAATGGTGGCACACAGCAAGCTGCACCTCGTGCTGACAGAGAAATCACCCTGCAGCCCCTTGCCTTAGCATGAACCGTCACCTCCTGCTTTCATAATGATGGGGTTTCATATCCTTTCTGGAGCAGCCTGGGCTGCAGGCCAGCCCACCCAAACATCTTCCCCCAGAGGAGGCTGGGGCCGAGCTGGATGCCCCTGCTGCACTGTCTCCACCTCCATGTCCAGGCCTTTGCTCAGCTGTGCGTTCAGGAATCCAGAGTGGGCTGCGATTGGAAAGGAAGGGATGGCAGGGAAAACCATGGACAGTCCCACAGCATCCCAGTGGTTATCACTGTGTCCACACTCCTCTGCAGCACTGACAAGCACGTTTTCCTAAACATATCCTTTCCTTCCTCTTTTCAGCCAGCGCCCTCTGTGCTTGTGCCTTGTATCAGGGTGCCTGGATCCACCTAAGTTGTTCATACAAGTCACTTAAGCATCAAGTGAGCAGTGGCAGTGGGGCTCTTCCCCTTCTGTGCCCGGTGCAGATGGATGAGCGGAGGGCGCCTGTGTTACCGGCTCAGTTCAGGCTGGGGATGCCCTTTTGAGCAAACGTCCTAGTTGTTCCCAAACACTACCCTTCTGTTCACCTTGCGGGCTGACCTTGCAAATACATAGGCTGGGTTTCTGGTGGAGGAGACTAAACTGGAAAATATTCCCCAGAAACACCCCATCTACTTCCCAGCTCAGTTCATTGAGCCAAACTGCAGGTCGTCTGATGCAACCCCTCCTAAAACGTGTGCTACGTAGATGTAATATCCTCAGTCATGAGTGCTTTGCCTTATAGATCTGCTCCTACTGGATGTCATGACTTTCTCTCACAGCCACAGCCCCTGGGACTGCTGCTGGGGTAAGGGAACAAACCTGAGCTCTCTTGGTAGTGGCCACAGCCCAGCCTTTTGGAATGTTTTGATATACTGAAATTGGTACCAGGCAGCTTCGACACACCCAGATGTGAACCATAGCAGTTCAGCAGTGTTGGCAGAAACCCACAGTGCCTGGACAAGGCACCACTACAGTTGCCCTAAAGGGAGACCTTGAGGTCTTTGTCTTCAATTCTCTGCTGCAGATGGGGGTCACAAAATTTCTGTACTTGACAGGGGTATGACAGGGGTCAGAGGGATCTTGTTGTCCTTGAAGGACCCAGGAGCACTACAGTGAGGTGCACTGCAGAAGCACTTGGGTTGCAGCAACCCTTCAGCCATGTCCCCATGCCATGCCTGTGGTCCCCAAACTGGATGTAGTGGTGCAGGGTGGTAGACAAAAAGCACAGACATAATGAGACAGATTTTTTTTCTGAACACACAAACATCACAGGTGGTGGGGCTTCTGTCTGCAGGTCCTTTTCGCCCTGTACCTACAGAAAATGGGGACTGATTTGCTCTCACTTATACTGAGGAGGTTGTGTGTGTCCCCATTATGCATTGTGTTTCCTGGCAGAGAAAGCAAGTTTTCAGAGCTTCTGTTGTTCAGCTTCAAAAATTACTACCTTTTTTTTTTTTTTTTCTAACTTAGATGAAGGAACTCTTTGGAGAATGATGTCACCTGCACCTCAAATACTCGGTTTTTGATCATGAGTTTTGGATGGCTTCAGGGTCAGGCTCACTGATTTACAAAGCATATACACACTCTCTTCAAAACTTGTAAAATATGGAAGCAATTTGTGTATAGTTGGGAGAGGTGCTCACAGGCTTGAAATTTGGGATTTTTTTTTCTGTTTCTTTACAATTTCTGAGTCTCTAGGGATTTCTACTGTTTCTTTCAAGCAGGCACAAAAGGCTTATGTGAGCACAAGGCCTGGCCCTTTGAGATGGGAGTAGGTAGAGCTCCAAGAAGCAATCAGCCCTAAAACCAGCTTCTTGTGCAGACCCTCTTTAGTTTTCCCTGGGAAAGAGCCATCACAGAGCACCCTGCCTGCTTCTGAAAGCCCATCCAAGACCACAGCCTTATGCTCTCCAAACTGTTGTAATAACAGGATTGCTCTTCTACCATTCCCAAGCAGTGATGGCAGCCGTAGTCATGGGAGGACAACAGCTGAGTTGGCACACCCGACAGCCGCTGGTGGGGCAGGCTGTGCTTCTCTGACCTTTACGGCAGCCCTCAGCCCTGCCAAGCTGGCCAGCTCCACTCCCCCTCTGCTGTGGCTGCTAAGGGGGGCAGAGCTGAAATATCCAGGCAGATTTCCCTGAAAAGGTCAGAGTGTTGCAGCTCAGTGGTGCTGGCAGGGGAACGGCAGAAGGGGATTTCAGCCTCATTCGTGGGAGCTGTGACCTGGGAGTTCAACCTGGACCCTGATGCTGGCTGTGAGGGGACCCCAGCTTCCATCCACACCAAAGTTTGCATTTTTGAGTCTGGAGTGGCATCCCGGCATCCCCCACAGCTTGCTGGGAGCCTGGCAGTTGCAGTTCCCTGCCAAGGCATGGAGTCGGTGCAGGGTATGATTCAGAGCTGCTCAGCAGGGCAGCACAGGGGGAAGCACACAGTGCCACTCAGTAGGCAGGCACAGGGGTGGGAGCAGGGGCAGGGTGTGCACTGGTGTCCAGGCTGGCACAACAACACCAGCCAGTTGTGCTGGTGCTCAGCACAACACCCGGGAAGTGCTGTGGGAAGCAATGTAGGGCCAGCTGTCCTTTCACTGGCTCAGGGTTTACATCAATCTCCCCAATACCTTGGGAGCACACAGAAGCGCTGGCCCCCACTGGGTGGCTGTGAACCATCCCCAAGCATTTCTGCTGGAGGTCAGCAGAACTGTGCACTGTGGGTTACATGGCGGTGCCTGCTACCCTGCTTACCTGCCTACGTGCAAGGCTACTTATCATGACTTTGCGTAGTTTCTTGAAGGGAAGGATTTGGCAACACAGAAGAGGGGAAATGCAAATTTCTTCCTTTATTTTTATTTTTTTTGCTAGGGAAGCCGCAGCCTTACGAAGTCACCATTCATTTTAGCAGCCAAGGCAGCTGCACAGAGCAGATTTGGTGACCGGACACTGCGGTCTGGTTGTGTGTGTAGTTGATGCAAAGCTTGGAAAATAATAAACACAAGCTTCCCTGAGCAGGGCACGTCCGTTATTGCGTGCATGCTGTAATTCAGGAACTAGCAGATGTCTGAGCTTTGTGCCCAGCCTGACAGAGACACAAGAAGGGAACTGGTTCAGGGTTTGTGCACAGCTGCACTGGTCAGATGACTCTGTCAGCTGAACCTGCCTCCAAATCAGGCCTGATTTATCATAGCAGGGACTCTGACCTTTGTCTGGTCACAAAAATACCATCTTGGAAAGCTATCTGAAGGCTTTGTAAAGGAGGAAAGTAGTGGTAATAATAGCTCACAGGCGTCTCTGTAAAAGACTCTTTGCCTGCCGGCTGTGATGTGCAGCTCTCTCCCTCTGTGTGCATCTCACCAGGGCTAGTGAGCGGCAATCAGAAGAGATGTTTTCCAGGGGCTTGTCTCATGGGATGGGTAACATTTTTGCTTGCATTTGTCTGGGGATGATGGGGCATTCATCTGCCTGGTAGTCTTGAGGCAAGTGCACCTCCAGGTTCGCCTTCAGCCTTGCCTGCAGTGTGAGTGGCTCAGACCCATGACTAGCCCCGGCTGTTTCGTGGCTAGAGTGACATGAGTTGTCAGCTGCCATCAATCCTGTGCCACAAAACTAGTGTACACCAACAGCCTCAACCCAAGCTGAGCAAGCTGGGCTATGTTTCTCGCCATCAGGGCCACTTGGCTTGGAACTTAAAACCTTATCTCAAGCTCCGCTCTCATGTGGCAGGTTGGCCAAAGGCTGTCTGAAGTCAGCTCTGCAGATCAGCGTGGCCTGGACTTGACCACATCTTCAAATGTAGCTGAAAAGGAGAACTGGAGAAACCTATGGATTTCCTTTCAAACCTCATCTGCCATGGCTGGGAACATTGTGCTGCAGGCTGTTGTAGCCACAGTCGAGTTGTTAAAATGCTCAGCCAGAGAGACTAAAGCTGCGTAGGATCTGCAGTGCCTTTCCTACTTTTTGGTGAGACCTTGGAAGAGAGCATGCCACCACCTGGGCTGTGCCTTTTGGGTGTGAAAATGGCAGAGCGTTTTCTTTTAAATGTAAGAGCTGCTTAGCAGAGTTACGTATTCACCAGTGTTCCTTTTCTTTCGAAGTTCAAAGGGTAATTTTTCTTTGCCTACTGTGTAAAGCAATAGGGACTTACCATTTTCAGGAAGAAGGAGAATAAGTTGATGATTAAAAGTCAGACGTGGCAACTTTCAGATATGAGCTCCATTAACCCTCAGGCACTGCCACCCTGAGTCATAATTATTGATCTTTATTAACTCCTTCCATTTTTTTCTCCAAAACACCCTGATGAAAGTTGCAAATGAATCCTGAAAGACACTGTTGTCAAAGGGACCTCAGAAGGCAATTCTGCAGAAAAGGCAAACATTGTGCAACACTTGTAAAAATATGTGACTTGTTCCCTGAAGGCAGGCACACAAGGATATGCGGTATTTGCAGCAAAGCCCAATCTGTAGCTGTGGCCCCGAGGGAATTATAGCTACTCCTGCCAAAAATTACTTGGTTCAAGACCTTTTCCTCAACCTTTACAGCATGTTAGGTGTCATACCTTAACAACAAGCAGCAAAAATGCCCCTCAGAGCAGCAGGCAGAATTGCCATCAAGTTGCATGGGTGACCATAATGGAACCAGAGATCAGGATATGGAAGGACAAGAAGAATGTGCTAGTTGGTGATGATGTAATTTGTTTGCAGTGATTCATGGTCTTCCACTTTCACACACTCCCCTCAGCCTCCTGCACAAGGATGCACTGTCTGTCTCTGCAGTGTTCTGTGGAATGACCAGTCTCCTGGCTTTCCTGGACAGTACCCTTCTCCTTGCTTGTTCTTGTGATCCTGCAACTCAACAATGTCTGCAGTACTGCTTTATTAATACATCGTATTTTTAATGCTTCAGCGATATTGACTTAAATCCTGTGGCCACGCTTAGGAAAAATTTGCTCCTTTTACCAAGGGGAGCCAAATGGAACGGGTGTTTCATGAAAGGAACAAAAGTTTGGGAAGAGGGAAAAAGTCAAATGAGTGCAAACACTGATCAAAGCTGTTCTCTTGCTCAAAACAAATACTAAGAAAACTTGCTCAGTGGGTCATGATGAGCTCATTTGGTCCGTTCAATTACTGGAAAAATCTTCCACTTTGAGCACTATGCATGTGTCTGTGTTGAGTCAGAACCTGGCACAGCAGCTTCAGTACACATTTTTGTTATAAAAAAGTACCGGTTGTCTTTTGCAACCCTAACAATATTCTAGCCCAAAAACTCTCTTTGTTTCCCATTTTTGACACACAAAATGTGGGCACTCTAGTGTTACATTTCACCAGGAAGGTGATGTCTTCAGGCCTAGCATAGGTCCATTTTCCTACCTGCAGCATCTCAGTGTTGTGCACTCTTTTGTTTGCTGTCCAACTGCCTTTTATTCCATATAAAAATAGCAGTGTATAAAAAGGCTGCAAGCACACATGATCGTAGACAGAAATCACATTCTGAAAAGTTTGCTGAAAGCACAGCAGAATTTTTCTGCTGAATTTATTGGCGTATTTTCAGTGCAAAGCTGGCAGCTATTGTAGAATGCCTCCAGCCGACAGTACATGGGCCTCAGAGAAAATGATGTGTTCGGTGAGACTGAGAAAACACAGTCACAGACACCACAGATCTGTGCTGGGATGTGCATAGCAGTTGCGGGGAGGGGTCATGGTCAAACGCGCTATTTCAAGCAAAATCTGAGATGAGGATGTGTTCTCAGCCACAGGAAGAGCGTTGTCTTAGTCAGAATGGTTAATCATGCAACATGAAGAGAAATACATACTGTAAGTCCTCATGATTTGTTTCCAACAGCTTTTTTCTTCCTCTGAAATGACTTGCATATATTTTGGTGCTGCTCATTTGCAACATAGCAGCATCTGCGCTCTGAGTTTGTTGTTGGAAAGCTGGAGGTTCTCCGGGTGGTATGAGCCATGCTTCTGTCACAGCGTTAACCTCCATGTGTCTCTTTTCGGGAGGCAGGCAGACACAAGAGAAACAGAGGGAAAAAAAATGTCCTGCTGACGTCAATGAAGACCACACTGTGCTGGATAATATTACTGAGTACCTTAACCACCCACTCCCTTTAATTTACTAGAAACTAAGCAAGCTGTTTTGAAACCCATAGCTTCCAGCGTGTTTGCACTGTTCTCCCTCGACCAAAGGCTATTAATTGTCAGGAGCTTGAAAGCTACCTGATTCCTTGTTCAAAGTACTGAGACAGAGGGGATTTCCATGAGTAATAATTTCAGTCTGTGCCTGTGCAGCGCACCGTAGGCTAGAGTAAATTGATCCAGCTGCTTGCAAGACTAGATGGAAAAGTGCCCGGGGGGCTGGGAGCACATCACCAGATGGAGCTGGATGCTGTTGTCATCACGTGGGGCTCCCCAGCTGCTGGGCATGCTCGGGCTTGACTTCCACCATGAGCAGGGGGGTTCAGCCTTCCTGTCTGTGCTGACTTGCAATGTGAGGCAAATTTGCCAGCACATGTTGCAATGTCTTCTCATGTAATGAAAAGGATAATTTTAGATTAGCCAAAGCTGTCTTTTTTTTTTTCTTTCTTTCTTGTTGTTGTTCTCTCTTTTCTTAAATGCTCAATGTCCTCGCTACACCGGCCCCAGTATTTTGTGCATGTATTCTGCTCAGCAGCAGTCTTCTCTGTGACAGAGACCGTAAAAGCTTCTGAGAGGCCAACTACTTCTACAAAGAATAAAACCTGGCAGGATTAACCTGTAACCTGAGGCGATGAAAACACAGATTCCACTAGCCAGATGGCAGAGTTCAAAGATCCACTCGCTTCCTGGCGAAGGTTGCACAAGTTATTTTTTTATCCTTGTTAAATAAGAAGTGAAAACATAGCAATAAAATGTGTGCTGCTTGCTTCTCTGGTTTTAATCACATTTACTTTATACCTTTATGTTTTGTTATTAGAAATGCTAGGAAATACATTCTCTCTCCCTTCTGGAGCTGTTTACACCCTGCTTGGGTTTTTGGTTTTTTGTTATTTTCCTACGGTGTTTGTACGGTCAATTCAATCTAGTCTATTGGAAGAAGAGCACTCCGTAGGAGGAACTAATTAACATAGCAGGAATGCGATTCACTTTTTTTTTTTTTTTAAATAAGCAATTTAATTAGAGTTGCAGGGAAGAGAGGTGGCACCCTGGATTTGATGGCTGCATCTTAGCAGGAAAGCCTGGAGCTGGCAGCATGACAGTGGCCGCCCAGTGCAAGCTGGGCAAAAACCAGGTGCGCTCAGAAGGTCTGAGGTCCTCCTGAGCCTGAGCTCTCTGGCGAGTTCTTGGAGGGGGAGACCTATGTTGCAAACGAGGTGCTAAGCCATTAACAAGGTTGCCAGAGCAAGGCCTGCACCCCTGTTGTGAGACAAGGGCAGCGGGGAAAGGCATCCCCCAGATTATAGCACAGCACACTAAGGATAAGTAATAGGGAATAGAGGCTTTCCCTCTCCACTGCAGAGCAGCATGCTTAGCAGGAGAAAGTAATTTTACAGTTCCCATATCCCCCTACATGGGAGCAGGAAAGTTGGGATGTGGCTTTTTCGGGGACTGGCAGGAGCAGAGCTCTATGATGTCCCACCCATGCTGCACGCCCCGTGCCCCATGCTCCGGTGGCAAGTTTGGCCAAGCAGCATTTCTCACAAACAACAAGCTCAGCCCGTCTCTTTACCTTCCCATTAGTCCTCATTAACAAAACCAACACAGGCAGACAGTGATGCAGCAAGGGGATCTTACTTTGTCTCTCCTGAATTGGCTGTAGTGAATTTACTGGAGAGAGAGGATCAGGGCATGTTCATCTGAGAGCAGTTCTTAGTTCTTTTTTCCCTGTGCCAGGTCGTACAGCTTTCTTTCGCCAGCCAAGCGTTAGCTGTGAGAAGAAAGGCTGCGAAGTGTGAGGTTTAGATAAGCGCTTGTGTGCCTGACTATCTTGTGGCTGTCATGAAGTGTACACAGAGGTAAACGGCTCGGCCAGCAGATTGCAGAAGTGGGAGTGGAAGAACAAAGTTCATGTGTTGTTTTTGTGATGGTTTGTCTTCCCTCGCTGGCTGGGCCATTAATGAACACAGGATTTGAGCTGCTGGCAGGGTTTTGAAGCAGGCTGCAGGTACCCTTCAGGAGAGCAGCACCAGGACTTCCAGGCAGGGAGTTTATGATTAATTTTGTAGGCATTTATTGTGCAATGCGAGATGGCCACTGGCCAGCTCAGAAGTTAAGCCAGAAGATGACTGTCAAATGAAACTGTTACATTTGGCCGATCTTTCCAAAGCTGCTGTGCAAAACAGGCATAGTGAAGCTGATTTCTGGATTTTCCAGACCCTCTGGACAGCATGTTCTTGCATGACAGTCTTCCTCATTTTCCCCATTTTGGCAGAAGAACGGGTTGGGTTTTCGGGCTGCATAGATTTTAGGTCAGGATTTGTTGTACAGGCAGCCCTTTCCATACCTTAACGTTTACCTTCAATCCTCTCTGATAATTCCTCCTTTAACAAACTTGCAAGGAACCAGCTCTACTTCAGTTGGCTTTCTGAAAGTAAAACCGTGTTTTCTTTGAAAAGCTTTTTCAGTCCAGATGAAGGGGGGGAGGAGATGAAAAAGCTGGTGGTGCAAAACGAGCTCTGCCCGTGCAAGCAGATTGTGATAGAAATTTCCCCCTTGTGTGGCTTACCCTGAGCTAAGGTCAGTCAGTTAACTCTGTTTGGACACCGTCTGGCATGAATACTTCAACGATAAAGCTTAATGTGTAACCCAGGGCTTTTTTTTCTTCTGTGTCAGCAGTTGGCAGGAAGATACTGTAAATAAGGCTCCCTATGAGTAAATAGATATGTGTGGAGAGGGGAGGGGAGCACTGCAGTAAGCAGTTTTGAAATTCATGCCAACGTTGCTCCAAGTGATAAGGTTATTTGAATAACCTGCAAACCATACGGATGCACAGGTTTCAAAAACAGGAAAGCGTCTTGTTTAAAATACTTCTGAGGCAACCTGAAGGCTTAGAAAAGAAACTGGCTGTGCAGTTAAGTGATTGTTCTTGATTGTACTTCCTTGTTGGTGTCAGGATTGAGGTGGTGCAAGGCCTGTCGGGATGACGGCAGGGCAAGTGGCCAGGGGGCAGCTGTGGCTATGCTCACAGCCAGCCCAAGGGGCTTTTTGGAGGACTGAGAAATCTCAAAGTTTCCCTACCCATTTCCTCTTTGATGAAGTTGGGAGGGTTTTTTTCTCACTCTCTTTTTCAGTAATGTAGTAAGAAGGAAGTAAACAATCCAAGTGGGCTGGCATCCTGAGAGGACACTCTGTGCCTGACCTCACCCTGCCCCCTTTCCCGGTGGACATGGACATAGCCCGGTGGGCTGTGCTGGCCTGGTGCTGAGCCAGACTCCTGGCTCCTGATGCCGCCAGCCTAGCACCCAAACAGGGAAGCCTTTGGGAGGGCAAGGCTTTCTGAGAGATTTAAAAATGGATGTGCAGAATTTGCTGATGCTTTTGGAAATTCTGATGGCTATGTTTTTCCATAAATAAACCAAAGCCCTGTACTTTCTCTTTGACCTTTGCTTTTGAATTAAGAAAATCGGGCCACAAGATCTGAAGTTTAGTTTCTACAGGAGAGAGAAATGCATTTTCCTGGGCACACGTGGCTGCTGGTGTGCACGTGCCTTGCAGAACACAATGTGACCTTTACTTGCACTGGCAGCGTGCTCCTTGGGGATTTACAGGGCCGGTACCTAGAAAACACTACTCTTTCTCACCTGAAATGACATAGCTGACACAGTTCCAGCACACTCTGATATTATTTATTGAACAGGACCCAAAGCACAAAGTTGGGATGCAGGCTTTATCTTTCCCAGCATGTGTGGTTTCCAGTGGAGGTCATGCTCTTTCCTGTTGGATTTGAATATGTCCGTTCTTCGAGCCTTCGGGGTCAGACAGAGACCCGACTGAGTCCCTTCCCAAAGGGATGGCTCTTCTCCTGGAAGCAGAGGGGATATTTCAGTCCCAACCTGGCTTCTCCTCCCTATCCACATTACCTTCAAGAATGGCCACCTCAGCTGGTTTCCTCACTGGTTGCAGCTGCAGCGCTGGTCACAGTTGAATTACAGCAGAGATGGCTTTGGTCCTTCAGGTCCTGCATTTTGATTGCTCTTTATGTGAAATGTCAGTGGCTTCTCAGTCACTCAGAGCAAAGAAAACATTTGAAAACCTTCAGGAAATTAATTTAACTATTCTTAGAGAAAAGTTTTCTGGCTAGAAATTCAGGCTCCAACCAACATGGTGGACTTTTGCCAACTCAACTTTTGCCTTGGTCCTAGAAGCAAGCAATGAAATGAGAGGGGAAAAAAAAAGAAAGAAAGAAAAAATCCCCTCCATTGCCCCTTAGATTTAATTGTGCTTTTTTCTAAGCCTCGTAAATCCTGCCCAAATCACGTCATCAAGCCACAGGGAAACTGAAACCTTGCCCAAGGCAGGAGCCAGCAGAGCTGTTCAAGCCAGAAGGGTTACATTCAGGGACAAGTTCAATGCACTGCAATCTTGTTTTCAATGGGAATATGCTCATCTGTGTGTGTGTGTGTGAGAGAGGCACCTGGGAGATGGTCCTGCCTTTTTTCTCTTTTTGGATGTCAGAAAAGCTGCAAAAGGAAGAGTGGCATAAGTGGAGGCAATGCAGACATCCTTGCGGCCGCTCCCCCAAGAGCCTTTCAAGTGTTTTTCCTCTTGTACTGCAGTGAGGGGGAGCAGGAAGGGAGGGACAGGGACTCATACCAAACTGGCCCGTCCAAGCACTTTATTTTTTCCTTTGGGCATCAGACAGAGGGAGGAGGATTAAAAAAAAAAAAAAGAAAAAAATATATCTAAGCTGAACTCCTGAGGGTTGTCTTGCCCTTCTCTCTTGTGGCACTCTTATATAATTTTTTTGCATATAACTCCCAGCTAGGTAGAGAAAAGCAAGTTTCAGCTTTGAGGCTGAGCCTCCTCGGTGCTTTCCCTCAGTCCCATGTGTAGGGTGGGTGATGCCCAGCTGCATCTCAGCAGGGTGAATCTGGGACCTCCCCAGCCCTGACTGGGCCAGCGAAAACATCACTATTGGTATTTAGTGCACCATAGGTCCTACAAGGTTTCAGCAAACACGTTTTTTTGATTTTCAGTGAAGCAGAGCTTGGCCCGAAGCAGTGGCTTGCACTGCACATGGGCACAATTGCTTGCCCCTGAAGCAGAAGCACCACAGTGCACCTCCCTTCATCTTAGCAGCAGGGAGACCCCTGTCTCTCTTGGGGTCTGCTAGGGATCTGCTGGGAGCTGAGCTATCCCCACCCATCTGTAGAAGCTTCTTGTTTTTATTTGGCTTTTTTCCCCACCTCGTGCAGTAAAATATGTTTAAAAGCACAAGGGGATAAGGCTACCTCCTGCTCTGAAAAGTCCCAGCACCCTGACCTTTGCCTTCAGTGGGGCTTTTTTCAGACTCAGTATTTTGGCCACATTTGTGCTGTGGAGGAATGCAGGTGTTTCCTCTGTTTCCACCAGCATGCCCGTACTCCGGTTTCTGAAAGGTTGGGGAGGCTGCTCATGCGTGTCCTGTCGCGTTCAAGAAGGCATTTGAGGAAAATGTGGATGCAGTTAAGGCATATGACCAGGGAAAGGAAGCATTTGCATGCACTTGCATGTAAGTGTAATTGAGGCAGGCAACGTTCCGAGCTTGCTTGAAAAACTGGCCCATGTTTTTCCATTTGTGGGTTGGGTTTTTTTAAGTTAAGGAAAGGCAAACAACTTGTTCCTCTGTTTGATCTGTAATAACCTGAGCTGGTTCCCTTGGAAAGCTTATTTATTCTCCTTGGCTGCTGAAGTGGATGCTGAATTTTGAGCATCCTGAGAGGAGATGGTGTGCTTATGGGGTTCTTTCTTGCTGAAGCTTTTGTTAGACGATTATGAGACTCATTTATATAGCTGTTTATGTATTAAAATTGTTGGGTTGCCTAGAGCTACGGATAAGCGCTCCTTGTTTCACATATCTCTAAATAAATATAGAGGCACATTATTAATGGATACAGCTTTAAAAGCAAACACCCAGAGATGCACTTAGAATAAGGAGAGGAAAAACCAAGGTTACATCATGTTGCTAGAAGCCAATTGCTTTGTTTTCTAAAATGTTTCTCTGTAGGACACAGATGATTTTTGACTCATCCAGTGTTTGGGCATCCAGAAAGTCTCATGGTTATTCCAAGATTCTTTCAGCAGCATCCCACGTGGCATTGACAGACGGTTACAGTATTTTACTGTCCAGTATATCCTTTTCTCCTGATGGACTCATGTTCTTGTATTTCTGGAGAACTGTGTCCCTGTTGAGGGAGGAATCAGCATTCTGGGCTTTTCAAACCACATAATTTTGCAGTCTGATAAAGAGTGGTTGGTCTGAGGCTTCTGTATGTGTGTGAGTTGTAGAATACTATGGATGAACACTGTGAGTCGCCAGGAGAAGGTGGTAGCCTACTGCTTCTGCTGTCATACTGCTGATTCTTTAGCTGCTGAGCTATGGCTGGCACCAGGAAACATCTCCTAAATGCATAGCTGGTTCCCTAACTGGCAGTTATGAACTAACTTGTGCACCTCTGCTGCACCCCTTCTCTGGAGAGTAATGTTCCCACTGCTGTGCTGCTTCCTCCTCCTCCTCCTCTCCAGCTTGCTCAGGCTTGGAGCCAGAAGCTCCCATCTGGCTCTTGCTGATGGCCCTGCTGTTTGCTCTTCGGACCTACCAGGAACTGGTTGTTGTTTGTTTCAGATCTGAAGGGCACAGATTGAAGCAGGGCTGTGACTGAGGACAGGTTGTCCTGCCTCTGCATAGGGACCTGAACCAGGTGTTCAGAACGGCAGGTCAGGTTGAGAGGTGACAGCTGGCGTCCCTCTGTTCTCACTGTGGACAGATCGATGCTTTTGCTGCCTTTTGCACCCTGGGCCAACAACCTGCAGTTTTGGATAGAGGATCCACCACCAGCCACTATTCCAGAGGCCAGCCACCTCCCTGCTCAGACCTCCATGTTCGGCAAGACTGATAATGATGAATTGGGGACACTGGACTTCAAAGTGCCTGCCTATCTTCCTTGCAGAGCTGCAATGCCCCCAGGGCTGCAGGTGCATCCTGCCTTGGCAAGTTGGATGGCTGCATCCCTGTACACACCTCAGTGATGCTGTTCCGCCAGCAAAAACCCGCAGGAGAAACCTGTCTGTAGGCTGTAGTTTTTGTGGGCACAGACTAGCTTTCCATGGCATGCTTACTGTGCCTCAGGGGCAGACTGGGACCCTGAACCCTCCCACGGAACACACAGAGTTGGAGCACAGCTGGGTGCAGCAGTGCTAATGCTGGCCCAGGGGGGCTGTATGGCTTGATAAGATCCCTCCTGCTCTTCATTAGCTTTGGTCTTGGTCGTTACTGCTCACCCAATTAAAAAATAAATACACTGTGCTTGGAAAACCACTGAAGGAGCATCTTGGCCGGGTGAAGCCATGAGACTTCTCAATGCAGGCATGTGGGAGGCATGATAGCTATTTAAGCCCTCAGAGGGGATAGTGAGGCTCCTGGCAGCTGCTCTGCCTCCTTCCTGGGACACTCAAGGCCCCAGGCCAAGGACTGATGGCTCTGCAGAGGGTAGAAGTAGGGCAGACCTTGTTATTACCGGCTTAACTGGCCCCTTCAAGTGGCTCACCTATTTCCCATGTGGTTGTTTGTACAGCGATCTCATCTGTCGGTGGGTGAATTGTTCTGTTTCTTGCCTGGCACGGATCCTGTGGGCTAGGAGGGATTTGGCTGGAGTGCTCCTGTTTGTTTGCTCTAGGGAAGTGATGTGCATTCACCTTCTACGTGGAGGGTTCAGAGCGGCCTCTGAACTCCACAGCAGCCACTTTTGGAGCCAGGTGTTCACAAGTTCTCCTTAGAGTGCTTCTGTCTTCTGGAAGCACATCCTTTGGCATTGCAAGCAGGGATAGTGCCCCATCCCAACTCTTTGCTTGGTGAATAGCCTCCCTGAGAGGCACAGCCTTGGGGCTGTGAGGGTGCAGAAGAGCCACTGACCCAGCCAGGCACGGGCAAGCAACCCTGGCTGTGGTGTCTCTGCTGCGCTGCATGAAAGTCGCAGTCCCTGCTCCTGCCACTCTTGAAGCAGTGATGTGGTGTCTGAGCTGTAGCTTCTCCATGTGAGGACCATGCACAGGGGTGCAAGACATAGCAGAAGGGAAAGGAGGGAAGAGCAAAGGAATGCAAAAGGCTTATCAAAAAGTGCAGCCCAGTTACAGTGTTAGACATGTCAGCATTGACCCAAACTTCTACTCCCCTTTCACTTACTTGTCTGTGTTGTGGGGGTGTGGTGAGGTGGCAAAGGGAGGCTGCCCTGGGCACTTGTGGGCCAGGCGGGAGATATGCATGTGCCAGTCAGCCTCTGCTCAGCTCCTACTGGGACTCCAAAAAGCTGTGGGCCGGCAGGAGGGCATGACGCCTCCAGCATCATTCTGCCACCAGAGTGAGAGCACCCATGGCACCTCTAACCAGCATGTTGGCCAGGCTCCAGGAACTTTTGCAATCCTCCACCTCCCACCAGCTAGAATTCGGTTGTCCTAAATGATTCCTGTCCTCTTCCGTGAACGGCCCTCTGTCAACTCTCCCAAGGAAAAGGAACAGAGCTAGCTTTCATCCATGTGCTCTTAAGCATTAGCTGTGTCCCTCTCGGCAGGCAGCCACTTTCCACCTTCTGTGCTGTGCTCTTCGCCACGTGTGCCAGCGTGCTTGTGGTATGAAGCACTTGCTCCTTATCTTCCTCAAATGGGCAAGCAAAATTGCATGGCATTAGGATGAATGTATTAAACTTTTGGTTAACTTGTAGGCTTTCACTACATGGCAGAGCTTTGGGAAGTGGTGAAGGAGACAGAAGCGTTGGAAAATATGGAGAGAGAATAAAAGGGCAGGCTGGGTTGATCAAATTCCAGCCAAAAAAATCTCCAAAGCAGCAAAACAGAGATAGATAAAGAATTGCCAGTGAGTCAGGAGAAGGAATGGCAGCATTGTCTCATGTTTCAACAGAGAATCTGTAATGGAAGAAGACAAAGTGCCAAGGAACAAATATCCCTCTGCAGCAATTGTTTGATCCCTCCCTTCCCCTCCAAAAAAGCAAGTTGCTGCTGGCTAGCTAACAAGTTAAAAAATCCAGTCCAAATCCTAATCTAGTCTCTTGTGCCAATAAGCGCATCTGTCGGTGTGTCAGTGTTGATCCTCCTTCAGTACATGCCACATGCTCATGTCTTTACACAAGATGGGCTGGAAGGGCCATTAACTAGATTAGAAATTCTAAGGCACAATTAAAAAACATGCTGCTGCTTTGCTTTAATCTTCTTTCCTCTAGCTTCCAGGCTTGTTTTTTCTCTGGCCTGACACAGTCCTAAGTTGTTTGTGGTGGTAGGATATCATTACACAACCCGGGATGGTTTCTAAAGTGTGTAGCATTGTGCTTTCCCTTGGCAGCAACATGCAGGTCCATGAGGCTGTCCAACAAAGGACTAACCTCACCAACTGGCAAAACAATAGCTGCATTTGCTGCCTCGCGGGGGGAAAAGGTTTGAAACTGTGCAACCAAGAACCAAAATGTGCAGTTTACTCTCCAGAGTTACCCAGAAAAAACAGTACCAGGAAAGGAAATGTTTGGTGTATTTGTTCAAAATGCAGCTATACATCTGTAGACCTATGACAGCTGGAGGTACATGGGAAGCAGAGAGGCAGAAAGGTTACTGGCTCTCAGTGGTGCTCAGCGAGGCAGGACTCATGCCATAGCAGCCTGGAGGAAGGGCTCCATGCCGGCAGCCAGGACGGCTGCATCTCTCCCATTCCCGCGCAGACCATTTCTCCATGGCACACACTTCCACAAGAGGGGTACTGCTTTTGTTCCTTCTGCTCTCCCTGCACAGCTGAGGCACAGACTTGGACTCCCCCTATACTTCTTGGAGTCAGGGATGCTCGGGCAGTCCTGAGGCAGAGAGCAGCTCTTGACTTCTGGCTGGTGGCTGTGCCCCAAGGGCAAGGAGAGCCCAGAAGAAGCAGCAGCACCATCTGGAGCATTCCTGACCTCCTAAGCAACATCTGATAACATAGGGTGGATTACAGCCTGTTTTCTGAGACAGGGAATTGCTACTTCATTGTTACTGCATTGTACGAATGCAGTGGGAATTTTACAGAGGACATAACATATTCTAAAATGACTTTTTTTTAATCCTTAGGTAAGTGTTTTCCTCATGCAGAACTGCATTTATTACTATTATTAATGGCCTCGATGGTCCTTGTGCTAATTCTGAGTCTTTATAGTTACTGTCACTATACAATTTTAAAGGTACAGACCAAATCCTGGCTAACCTACTTTAAAAACAGAAAAGTTCAGGGACTCGATTTTTCACAGGTTTGGGCATTAGGGTATTTTTGCATTCTGTCTTGTGCTAATTGTGCTGAAAAACTTTCAGCACCACTAACTATAGAATATAGCAGGAAAACACTTCCCCACTGTAGAAAATTAAAGACATTATAATTGCCCCATTGGGATTTTAGAAATGAATGCTATAGTGTCCCTGTATTTCTATAGGACCCTATTTGCTTATCCTTTAAAAATGCTGCAAGATTTTTCCATATGGTTATGTTTAGGATGCATTATGAAGGCCTTTCATCTTCCTCTGAAGCACAGGATGAAATATGGGTCATTGCTAGAATGAGGCAATAAGGCTTTGTGATCTGGTAGTCTGCTGCATCTGATATGGCAAACCCTGTGCTGCTTGGAAAGCCATTGTCCTTTTGGGAAGTAAATGGCTTGCCGAGGTTGCTTTAAAATTGCAGCTACACCTATTTGATACTTTTTTGGATGAAAGAACAAGATCTTTCACTCTTTTTACTGTGGAGTGCCAACCAAGCTTAAAATTAATATCAACCGACGTTGAAGAGGGAAGGAAATGAAAGAAGCATTTCTTCCCCAGAAACAGCCCTGCTTTCCTGCCTTTTCCATACATACATAAGCGTCTGTCAGTTTTGGCACCAGAAAACATTAAAAATAAGGAGTTTTTTAAATACCGGGAATTCTTCTGCGTCTTTAAATGTCGCCCAACAGGAATGCAGAGACTATAAAATGGACAAAAGAGAATTGAGCCAGTCAATGCTTCTGCAGAGAGCTTATTCCCACCTAACAAAACATCTGAAATATCCTGTGTGTTTTTGGAGACGGCTAGAACAAGGTGAAAGGCAATACCTCTTGTGCCCTGGAGCCTGGAAATAGAGCAGCAGCCCAGAGGAACAGGGATTGAGTTTCCCACTGTTCCAGATTCACTCCAGCTCCCTAGCAGATTCCAGGAGCATAGGATAGCTGACATGAGATGCCTGTGGTCTCTTTTGCTAGAAATACTGCGTACCTATCCTAGACACTGATGTGGAGCACAATAAACTGTGGTAAATCAGGCTCTTGGCACTCAGAATACAGATGTTTAAAATGAGCAGTCTCTCCCAAGAGATTTTTTCCCCAGCTATAAAAAGGGGAAATAGCTACATTGCAGGAGAGGAGGTTAAATCATGGAGTTTTTTGTAAACTGCTAAGAAGCTTTGGAAAGGAAGCCATTATAGGAGTACAAATTGCTCTTTATTTTTTATTTTATCTATTGCCTCATTTTCAAATAATGAAATTCTGAACATACCTCCTTGCTAGCTGCTGAAAAATAAGGGAATGTGGGAGGATTCTTAATGACACTAATAAACCCAACCGAACACTTCGCCAACAATTTTTTGTCATTGCAAAAATACCATTTTATTAATACAAATGGTCTTTATAGGATTGCATTTGTTGTGACACAGGTTTTGTTTGGAAAAATATACACCACCAAATTATTCTATTCAAAATGCTCCCTTTTTTGCCTGGTTGGATTGCAGCACTTCATTTCAGAATTTCATTTTGTAATTACTTTTTCTTTTTTTGTTTGGGCAGTCTAATTTACATACCATAATAAAAATATAAAGAATTGAAGTGGCATGACTTTAATGAAAGGGCAATGTATTCGCATGGGATAGTTTTATGTGAGTGCAAACTTTTATTGTTGGGAAAAATACCAATACCCTGGTGGTTAACACTGTAGCCTTGCTGCCCTTCTCTACTTAGGAAAGAGATGGAACGCTTGCAGAGCGTCCCAAAGAACACTCTTCCCTTCTTCTATTCAATCCTTCTTGTTAGTAACACCTTTCTTGGTTAAAAGAAAGCATGATTGCAACTGCAGGTTACTTTCTTCAGGCTGCAGTTCATAGATTTTTCCCTTCTTTTGATTGCGTGACATTTGTGGCCATGTGTGAAAGAGGGATCATTCACCCATTCAGCCAGCAGTGAAGCAGGGATGTGAGAATCCACTTCTTTTGCTGCTCCCTGACATTGGCCTTCCCCTGCAGTACCATACTGAGCTCGAGGGTGCTCTGTATTTGGATCTTCACATGCTGTTGCATCTAGTGAATGCTGCAGGTGCCCACTGGTCGTCATCTTCATACCGTCCCCTTTGGTAGTATGATGCTGATGAGATAAATAAATCGCTGTGCTTCTTAGGGGATTTTACCTGCTGATGTTGTGGTTGACTGGTCTCTGCCCCATTGACTGAAGATACTAAATTGTGATGTAGAGTGAGTGCCATGAAGGACATGTCTTATTTTGAGGAAGAGGGATGTGGAAACATCTGCCCTTGCCAGTCACCAGGAATAAGCAGGAATGAGAAAAGGAATGAGAAAAGTGGGACCTAAATTCTCTTAATGGACGGGCATTGGAGGCGATGTGATGCTCTGAGTGGTCAGAACCCAGACAGAGCCCCATGCACAATACATGGTGTACTCTTACTGTGGAAACCACCACTGCTCTGCACTTTTCTGGGAAAAACAGAATGCATGAGTCTCTGCAATATGTGCACTCTGTTAGGCGTTGCCTGGAGTGGCTTTTCAGGGAGCAAGGTAGCTCTCTGTGCATTAGCTGGAACAACTCCTTTACCAAATGTACGCTCAGCTTCCTTGCTTCTCTGGACCACACCCTGCCGTCTGGCTTTTAGCACTTCCAGCCTTCAAAATGTTCAAATAACTCAGTTTATCCTCACAAGACCTCTGTGGGAGGGATGGGTAAATCCTTAGTTTGCTGATTGGGAAACTGAAAAATAATTCCTCATCCCTAATTTGCAGTGAGGCTTTTGTGTGCCAGGCAGTGCTGAGACCACACTGCAAGCACATGCCTCCACACTCGGGAGCAAATACATACTTCATACTTCTGGGTGTCTCTGTACTGATACAGCTGCCTTTTTATGGCTTGGTCAAGTTATGTGGATACTTCAGATTCAAAAATAACTTGCTTTTGATTTCCCTCACACAACACACATCTGGGATGAGAGAGTATCGTTCAAACTGTTTGTAAGAGATGTATTTCCCTGTTGTGCTTGGTCAGTGAGGAGGAGGAGGAATGTACGACGTGCAGCGACATCTATAGCAGTGTGTATGTGGGCATAGCAAAGCATGACCTACTGGTGGTACTGTCCAGAGCTGCCAACACGTGCAGTAACTGCTGTCAGATACTGCAAAGTGTGAGGAGTAAGCAGCACTGGTGCCTCAGAGGTGCTTCTAGGCACAGCTTCTAGGTGGCTGGTTTGCTCTTCCTGAAATCAAACTAGAACTTCCTAAGGATACTGCATGAAATTTGGAGACCAAAGTCAAGCCTCTTTGCCTTGTGATGCTTGTTTTAATTTTACTGTGGACTGTC
The DNA here is from genome assembly GCA_013399895.1 of Serilophus lunatus. Classification (NCBI taxonomy): domain Eukaryota; kingdom Metazoa; phylum Chordata; class Aves; order Passeriformes; family Eurylaimidae; genus Serilophus; species Serilophus lunatus. Next base: position 165,210 of record VXBA01004960.1, read on the forward strand.
AGGAGAATAATTTGTGATTAAAACTGAAAGCTGCCTTGAAGCAGCTGCCAGGCTGGGGGATGTTGGTGGGGGCTCTGAGGGGGTTAGCAAACTCCAGGTCTTTGCTGCATTGTTTTTTCCCATGCTTAGATCCATGTGAAGGATCTGTTCCCAGATCTAATCAGGATTTGGGCTTGCAAAAGGGTGAATGCTAGAGCTGTGATCAGAGTCTGGGAGGACAAGGCAGCCCTTGTGTGATTTACCTCCATCCTGCTGAGAGCTGCAGAAACCTTTTGTAAGAAAGGGGTGAATCTGATTTAACAAATTTGCCAAAGCTCTCAGGTTTGTGGTGAAAAGTCAGTATAACAGGTCTTTGTGAGCTGTGGATTTATGACATGTAAATAAGTTGGTGTGCTAATTGTGGCTGGTGTTACAGGTACCAGGCAGTTAAAAAAAGGCTTGCAGGGTGTTTTATGTGGGTTATTTCACACACACTTGTGTGAAATACATTTATAGGTCCTCTGCCTCCCTTCCCCGCGGCTGCAAGGGTAGGAGCAAGGAGCAGTGTTGAGTGTAGGCTGGCCCATGCTTCCTCCCTGGGGTGCTGAGTTCCAGCAACCAGGAATCATTAAACCAGAGGAGAAAAAAGATGGCTTTTGGCTGTGCCTGAACCCTCCCATCAGTGTTGCCCTGCAATCTCTGTGCTGAATGGAAACGGTTTCCTCTCCCTCAGCCCTGAGCTTACAGAGTGGGTTTCCTGCTTTCCTGTTAGTGCCTCCACCTACCCAGACAGCTCTGACACTTCAGACTTACTGATCAGCTATTTTCTACCACAGCTCTTCTAGCAAAGGTTTTACGCGGCAGTGTAACAGCTGACTAAGCAACCAGCCTGTGAGCAAGAGAAATGAATGTAGGGCTTTTTTTATCCGGCAACCTGACAAGGCTCCATCTCAAACTCTGAGGCATTTCTCCATATGAGCAGCCTGTTCAGTGGATGGGCTGATGTTTAGCTGTGCTCTTGGAATTGGGAGACAAGCCCTGACAGGACCCCTGATGAGGTAAAAAGACAGTGGGATGTTTTAAATACATTACCTAGAACAGAAGAGCACAGGCAATTTGCATAGTGAAACCACAATGTGAAGATATGCTGAATATGTGACTTGACTTTGAAAACAGTTATCATATGCAAAAGCGGTTAATGCATAGGAGAAATGTTATAGAGAGGAACTCTGTGGACCAGAAATATGAAAGTTCAAAGTGATTTTCATATCAGCCAGCCTGTCATTTCAGAAGACCACAGAATGGGACATTTTGGGGCACCACAGCCAAGCTGGAACCAGCCAGCCAGCTCCGAACTGATTTTTTCCTATATATATATATAGAGACGTATATATGTTACATATATTTATTCCCTCCTCTGTGCTCAATCCCTCCATAGTCAGCACAGAGCAACAATTCAGAACACATTTCCGTGCTGCTTGCAGTTTTCATGCTCACTTTTGCAGATTACTTCAAATATATCTCAAGAAATGAACGACCTTTGTCTTCAGTTAGTGATGGATACACCTTAAAACATTCAAAGCACTTGACAAGTTCTGATATCTTTGGTCTGATCCTTAGCCAAACTATGTCTAGCCTTGTTAGAGCCCCTGTTTTATTCAGACACTAGGGGCAAAGCATCTGTAGATTTCCAGTTCAGCACTGTTAATCTACTGTCATCTATCCTAAATGGGTCTTCAATTTTACCATGCTGAGCAGGTGGTGAAAAAAAATCCCTGGAGCATAGACTTTTGCAGATTTTAGGAAATGAGAAAATTTGTGTTACTGCTAGGGGATCTGGTTTCCACTATGAGGTGCTCTTTTTAAGTGCCCTGTTGCCCAATGGCTGGTATTTGAGGGCAGAGGGGTCAGGACACCAGCCCACTGTTGAGACACACTCTTGGATAGGAATGCTAATCCTGGGAAGGCATGTTCCCTCCTTCTGCATGGAGAAAAGTCAGAAAGAGGAGAGAAATAGACAATTACTAACAAGGCAAAGCAGCAAAGGTTCTAGCTGAGTTCATAAGGGCTTGAGAAGGAAAACATAGATGCTTGGGGAAGCATTGGTAGTGAGAGGAGACAAGATAGATGGACTTTGTGGGAATGAAGTCTGGAACAATGGCAAGATGGAGAGAGATTAGAAAGAAAGTCCAGGGCTGACCTGTGTGCCTGAGGATGACAGGACCTGGAGGGACATGTGACTTAATCTGAGGGTGCTCATTCAGGGAACTGGTAATTTCTTTTGCTTTGTCTTTTAAGAACAGCAGAGGCACATTTCTGTGTGTACCTGCTCTTGTCTCAGTGCTTGCCAGTGCCCCCTCAAACAGCTAATTTGCAGAGCAAAAAGGATGAAATATCCATTGATACTGGAAAGATGTGACATTGTTCTCATTCAGAAGGGACCTCAGGGGTTCCTATGAAAAGTGTTGGGAAGGCAGCTCTGCAAAATTGAAACCTTTATTCTTTATACTCGGTTTTACACACATGATTGGATGTAGGTTTGCCCTCAGACTGTGGGGAACTGAGAAGGATGTTCAGTACCAGAATTTCTACTGAATGGGTCAATAAGCCCACTGATATGATGGTGCCTTTCATGGCATGCCTGGAAACAACTGCTGAATGCAATTCAGCATTGACACTTCAGTGAATCGATTTCTCTGAATGCCATGCCAAGCAGATGAGGAGCTTTTGTCAGCCAGTTTGGGTCAAGTCCGTCATTCGATCCCTGACCTATACCTTACAGGAGTGGAGTACGAAGGATGAAGTCATCAGAAAAGTGCAAAGGTCTTGTGTCCTTGGAGGGGAGATTTGGATGTGCAAGAGGACCAACATATTCAAAACAAATCAATAAATCAAAGATGCCAGCCTTAGGCAGATATGTTCTTGTGCTGATTCTGGTGCCTGTGCAGAAGCACAGCAGAGCAAGAGTTACCTGAGAGGGTATCTGAGAGGGGCTTTCACACCAGAGGTCCGAAAAGTACTGTCACCACTGGAGCATCGGAGGAGAATTAACATGCAGTGCGGCATGCCTTTGCTCTCCTCACCCAAAGGACTAAAGCCTGCAGAATGAAAGGATTTTTCAAAGTGATGTGGCAGGATAGCAGAGAAAACAGAGTGGGTTTGTGATGTTACAGCTATTCCTTATATGTAAATATCTCTGTTTACTGTGTTCAGATTACATCTTCCTCAGGTTTTTCTCTGATTTCATCTTAGCAGAAGTGGGTCAAGCTCATTGGTATGTTCAAGAGGGAGGTCTCAACTACTGCATTTAGATAAGATGCCCTCAGTCAAATGTCACAGCTTGTGCACTCCGGTAAGGGGCATCACTGCTTCTACAAGCATGAGAAGATCCCAGATCCTAATGCCAGCATTGCTGTGAAGCATTGTGGCTTTTCTGCTTTTCCATGTCCTTATCTCCACGTTGACCCCAGGATTTGTGAGGGATTGGAGAGGCTGGATATTCTTGTCTCTGTGGTTTGGACTAGAGAAGGAACAGGACTCATCTGGCTTAGAAACTCGGGATATTAGTTACATGGCAGTGTACATTGGTAGGCTCTCCAGCAAGGCATACTGACCACTGCATGTACCAAAACAACCTGGGTTGCTTTTTCTGGCATGGCATTTCAGTTCCATGACTTAACGTGTGAGCATGGAAAGGGAGACAAGGGGCAGCATTTTCAAAGATGAGGGCTCTGAGGTATGCAGAGACTGTTAATGGAAGAGTTTTCTTGAAAAGCTGGAAAATTAAATAAAGAGAGTCTAACAAGTGTGATTTAGGAGTGTGAGGGCAGCAAGATGCCAAGGCTTTGGACAGATAAATGGGGCATCAATTTGTAGTACATTGCAGTGTAACATCTCTGTGCACACGAGTATTATGGGATTTTAAGAGGCAGACAAGTTTAGCCCTTATACCTCAGGTCTGGATGTGTCACTGTTGTGGCTGGACTGGGTAGCTCTCACTGATTGCAGTGGGTTTTCAGCTTTTTAAAGATGAAACAGTTTTAGGTCTTGCAACAGCTCAAAACATTTATGTTTCCTGGATCCTTGTGTGGGAACAGAAGAAATAAAGTAAGGAGCTGAGAAGAGACTGGGTAGTGGAAGCCCGGAGAGGTGAGCAGGAGGTGGGAGGTACCTCTGGGTCTCTGTGGTAGTGGAGAGCAGTTCAGGGAAGTAGGAGAGAAGCCATGAAGCTGGGGCAAGATGACACTGTCAAACTGGTGAGACTGTGTTCCAGGCTAGAAGTAGAGAAGCCATGACTGAGCCCAAAAACTGCCCCAGCACTGGCACACTATGCCAGCCCAACCTGCTTCATGGAAGTGGTTTTGGACAGTGCTGTATCAGCTGTTCTGTGGTGTAGTATGCCCATAGCTTGGCTCACCAGCCCTCTCAGTGCTATGCCAGCTCTCCATGGGTCACTATCCTTGTATGCTGGGGACACAACCTGCTGTGCTCATGGTGATGCTTGCCAGATTTCATAGAATCATAGAATAGTTTAGATTGGAAGGGTCATTTAAAGGTCATCTGGTTCAACCCTTTGCAATGAGCAGGGGTATCTTCAGCTAGATCAGTTTGCCCAGAGCCCTGTCCAACCTGACCTTGGATGTTTCTAGGGATGGGGTATCTCTGGGCAACCCGTTCCAGTATTTCACCACCCTCACTGCAAAAAAAGATGCTGATCTGGGACTCACTCCACCATGGTCTCCAGCAATCTGGAGGTTCACTACCTCTGCAGTCATGCCCTATGGCCCCACTTTCCTCTGGGAAAGGTTGCTGGAAGGCATTGATTGGGAAGGCAGCTTCTCAATTTAATTTGAAGTTTCAGTTGTTATCGGGAGCACTGCAAGAGCAGGGAGTTGTAATGGGATGAGGTGTTGCTGTTTCTTGCTGTTAATACCAGTGACATTGTAATTTTCATGGCTGTAAAGATGCCTGGAGCAGAGGGTGGGCCTGCTTGGAATTAGCAGCAATTCTTTTTTCTTTTCTTTTCTTTTTTTTTTTTTTTTAATTCATACTGAAGAGAGCAAATCATCTTTCCAGCAAGCAACCTTTCACTTCTGTTGCTGTGATCTGACCTCCTCCCAGGAAAGTACTCACTTCAGAAAGACTGCAGCCCTGCGGAGTGTGAAGGGCTGATCACAAAACAGACAGACACACGCGCACACACACACAAAACAAACCCTAAAAAACCGCACTCCAAAATAAAAAGCAGCTGATGGAAGTTAGAGCTAGACTAATGTGGGGATGAAACCATTTATGCAGAGCAGAGGTGGGGAGCATTGGCTCAGCGGAGTGGGCGGAGGTGTCCTCATGAATGAGCAGCACGAAGCAAAGCAGGGCTGCCTCGAATAACAAAGAGGGAAGGAGGGCGTTAGGATTTGATAGTACAGACTTTGGAAAAAATGAGAAGCTGAGAAGAGAAGGAAATCGTGGCTAATTTAAAAATGCCTTGGAGAAGCAGGTGGGAGGAAGACCTTGAACATTTGTTACAGTGTGACTTGAAAGTAAGGAAATGGAAAAACAAGGCAGAGCAAGGGAGGGCTCGTCTCCTGCTTGCTCTTTAAAATTAACAATACTGACTCTTGAAGAGAACATTAGGGATTTTCTGAGAAAATGAAGAGCTCCTGGAATGAATTGTCCTAAGGGAAGGGCTCAGGAAAGAGAGTGAAGCCAGCGGCTTCCAGAAAAATGACGATGATGTGATGAGTCAGAAACATTTTCGGTTGCACTGAAATATTTACTGTTTGTCTGCCTGTATCCACATCAAGAGATGAGGGCAACCCTTCTTTGACAGGTTAGAGTTATGCCATCAGGAGGTGTGCTAAAGGGATTAAAAACAGCTCACAGAGGAGCTTTATCAGCTCTTCCTGTTGTTACTTGCTTTGGACCAAATTCTTATTAACTCAGTTGGGCGTGCTGGGGTGACCAAGCACAAAGCCTGGACATTTCTTCCCAGTGTGCCTGCATTTCCTTATTTTGCATGCTTATCTTGACAGAGATGACAACTCCTTTAAACAAGGTGCATGTGACAATGGCACTGTACCCCTCAAGTCTGTATCTCACATTTTATACAAAGAGAGCAAGTGCCATCCAGAAAAAACAGGCACAAGCAGCCAATACAATCAGTTTCAATATATTCCCCTTTTCTCAAAAAAAATAGCCTGAACATCTCTCCAAAATAATCAAAGCTGTTAAATAGCACTTATTCTGTGTGGAGGAAGTACAGTACTATGGGATTACTGGCCCATGCCAAGGAAAACACTTGGACTTGCTATAACAATAGACCAAGCTGAAGGAAACGGAAGGCTGTGGTGCCTTTGGGCTGTTCTGGAGAGGGCTGGGGGAAGCAGAACCTGATGGTGGACCAGAGGGAAGAGAGGCACATGGTGGCTGTACCGTGCCATGCATCTGGAGCGCTCCTTGGCTCGCTCTTCCCCAGGCAGGGTCTCCCAGTGGCCAAGCCCAAATCAGGTCATGAAAGCAGAGCACTGTCAGTGTGAAGCAGGTTCATGGTGGTCAATCAAATCACAGTGATTTCACTGAGAGAAGAATTTGTTTTATTTGCAAAATTAAGTACATATCTTTTTTTTTTTTCCTTTCCCCTATGCTATATCAAATATTACCTGCTTGTATTTGACAAATAGTCAATATTTCTGAAACACTGTTCAGGATTGCAGGACTAGCACTGAATAAGGAATGTAGTCCTATGAATGTAAAGGTTTTAAAGCTTGGGGTACAAGGATAAACTGAAGAAATCCTGTAAGGGTTGATTCTGATCAAACCCATATTCTGCCTTCACCTTTTCCACGCAGTATTAATCACCTTGTTTCAAACCAGATGGTCTCTGTTCCACTCAGCCACATCCCACTCTGATAGGTATGTAGATCTTCAGACATCTATCCTCAGGTAATACCTTCAGTAGCCCAGACTAGATGCTGATGTGGCCCAGGGTGAGAGGTCAGGGAGGCAAGCATATTGCTTACCATAGGCTGCTGGATAGACAATGCTGGTTGTGTGGGGCCAGATTATTCTTGCTGCTGCAGCAACGCAGCATCATGGCACTCATGCAGAGACCTATCACAAGTATGTCATGCTTCATGCAGAGACCCATCACATTACAATTACACCAGTTGCATGAATAGGTATCAGTTTAAAAAATAGTAGTATTCGGCCTGTGTAATTATATATTAGATGTGCATGCCTGATGGTGGGAGGGGAGGGCTTCAACTATGTCAGAGATTTTATATGTGAAAAGAGATTTAATGAAGCTCTCTAAGCCCGCAGTCATTTTCTTGTGCTTTTTGTAGAGCAGGAGATGAAAAAATGCAGATATGATTAGTGTTGCTGAATCCATTCTGATAAAAGACATCTTTACTGTCTCTTTCTGTCCTCACACAAGGAGACATTTGAGCTCCTGTGTTTCTTTTTTCTATCTTTGCACATGTAACAGGTCTTTTCATCCTATAGATATATGTAAAGATATTTATTCTTGCTCTTCAGGTGCCTTCAGACATCCCCAGTCTCCAGCACTGCTGTTCCTGTCTATGGCTGTGCATGGGGCAGCTCCAGTCCCTGACAGCCAGCCCCACATGCAGTGTGGGGCAGCTGCAGCAGGGCTCCCTTCTGGTCTCAGGTATCCCAGCAGCATCTCTCCTGGTCTGCATGATGGCCTTCATTCAAGCAGGAAATATCGTGGTGCCTAGTTGGAAGAGGAGACACTCACAGGAACAGAACTGCTATAGGGATGAGGTGGAGTCCCTCTCAGACTGCCCCTCTTGCAGAGTGCAGTGTGAGGATGTGGCACTGGGAGGACCAGCATCATGTCAGGGTAGAGCTTCTGATGTCCCAGAACTGATGTGCGGGGCAAGTCCCTGGTGTCCTGGAGGCAGGAACAGGATGGGAGGAATGGCTGAAACAGGAATTGCTGGCAGCCTTATTTTGGTCAATGTCCCACTGAAATCTATGGGATGTTGCTCCAGGAAAAATTGGATAAGGATCTGGTGTTTGGCGGTGGGAGAGGTTCTGTTTTCTCGCTGTTTATTCTCCAAGCAGAGCTCTAACCCGCTGTTTGTGACTTCATGATCATTTCCAGAGCCTGCGCTAATGATGTCATACCCGGGGGATTCTGGCTTCAGGTGGGAAATTAACAGCAGGAGCAGATGAACTCTTTAATAAACAAAGTTCCTGTTTTCATGCAAATGTCTTTAGAAATAAGGAATAAGGGGAGTGAGAAATACAGAAATTTACGGTATAGAAGCGACGCTGTTTGGAAACAGACTTTTTATGAGTTTTCCAAGAGGCGCCAGCTGCTCTTTAATGTTTTTATTTAAGAGTTTTATGTATGAAAGCTCTAGCCTGTGTAAACAGCAAGGCTGAGAAAGTTGCAGGGATTGTTGTTAATGGTGAACCTAACAGGCTGGGGATTTGGCTCGGAAAAGACCTTGAGTGTTGATGTTTTTTAAGAATGGAGGTTTTTAACACGGCTGGATGACGCCTCTGATGTCCCTGTTGTTTTCTGGGCTCTCCTGCCTGTGCCCCCTGCTCTCGTGACTACTCGCAGTGTCCTTCCTTCCTCAGAAGACCTGGGAAAAGGTGGCACAAGCGCATGGTAAACTCTTCAGGCAGGGCAGCACCTTTTTCCGCAGTGTCACAGCTTGTCATCGCTGGAGGAGCAAGGCCCAGTTTAGGAGGTGGCCACATTGCCACACTGCCCCTTCCTAGCTGTGGAGGCTAGAGAAGAAGGTAGAGGGTGCTGCTGTGGCAGCGTGGCAGAAACACATGACAGCCACCCGTCACCCTCTCCATCGTGTGTCCTGATACTCCCTGCCCTCACCAACAGCCACTGCTGATCCACATCTATTAATCTGCTATTTTGGGGAGTGCCTATTGTGCACTCCAATTAGTATAATTGCTTTATTTTGCTGGAGAGAGTGCTGGAGCCTATGCCACAAACAGCTTTGTGAGTGTTTTTCTGGTGGGTTCCTTTTGTTTGGCAATTAACTCTCCAGGGGTGAAATGTGTGGCACCAGATTAGGAAAAAAATACATGGAGTCCCTTCAGCAAGGCCAGTGGGCAAGAAGCAGACAGCTGCACGGCCAGCACTTCCCAAGGAGGACCGGAGTGGTGATCCATGGTGCTTGCTGCTCTCCATCTTGCTCTCATGTTTTTCTGCAGCAGCTTTCTGTTTGCTCATCTAGAGGAATGCTCTGCATCTCGCCTGCCTGTTTTTGAAAAGGTGACTGTTGATGACAGCTAAGATAACAAGAGAGTGGGTTTTTGGGGTTTTTTTTTTGCCTTCATGAGAACACCTCCGGTTCTATTAATAAAATCTTGAATCTGACTTGTCCTTCTGAGAACTCCCGGCCTCTCTTCACCCATTCAAATCTGTATTTTTAAGCTACTGTAGGTGGATTGTCGACAATGGTTGTTATGCAAACTCTGATGCTGGCTTCAGGAGCTTCTTAGAAACATGCAATGAGTAATCTTTATGTTTCTGACAGGTCTACGAGGAGGGAGGGTGTTCAGTTTTGATGAAGACAGGTTGACAAAATACGTGTCAATTCACGACAAACTGACTGCCAAAAATATTCACATCAAACACTGAAAACAATTAGTGAACAGTGTGACAGAACATCTCTGAGGCTGGGGAGTGCACTGAGGACAAAGGCCTTCACTAGTAAACTAATATTTTAACCTTCTTTTAAAATTTGGGCCAGAAGAAATGGTCAGATTCTTTGTTCTCCAGCATTACTTGTAAATTTGCTGGTTTGGTTGTTGGTTTTGGGTTTTTTGGGGTTTTTTTGTAACTCATAGGAAGTGGCTATATTTGAAAGATGAGATAGGTATGTTTATTTTTCCAGCTTGCTGTGTGAAGCAAGTGCTGATCTCATGAGACCTGGCTAACACAGTGGGGTCACAGAGGTGTGAGATAGCCATCAAAATTTGAGGAACTCTGGTCAGCAGCAACCTGGACTAAAGAATTTTCTGCATTTGAAGATGAATCAGTAGTCCTGTGCTCCAGTGCTCTGCCAGCAGGCTGATACTTTTTGAAAAAAATGACCTGTAGACAAATTTTCTTGAATAGAGAATGGGCTGTTGATAGCTCTTTTTATATGTGGTCTACATCAGAAGTACAGTTTGCAAGCCTTCAGATGCCAAGTTGAACAAAATGGGAAGAGAGGGACTTCTTGGGGAAGGAGACTTGCAGCAAGATGAGTTCCTTCCTCAGGCAACAGTGCATTTGGGTGAGTCACCCAAAGTTGTTGCATCCTGTGCTGGCTGCAATTAAAAAGTTTGGCTCTGTGCTACCTGTTTCCTCACTGCGATGAGTGGCTCCTGCAACTGCAGAGCACACCAGCAGCAGATGGGGAAGAGTAGCCAGCGCAGCCCTCTGATGGCCCTTGGGCTTGGGGCTGCTGCTGCCTCTGACACTCAGGGTAATTCACCTAGGAGTTTGTAAAAGCATCAACCAAAGTGAGGCAGGCTCATCTCAGCTGACTTTCAAAGGTGCTAAACTATTCTTAATGATAGCTCACACGGTGTCACCCTCCCAGCCCTCCCCAAAGCAGACTTGCATTTGGCAGAGGCCTTAAAGTGTCATCTGTAGCTGTATGGATGTTACCCTGGGGTGACATCCTCTGAAAGACACAGTGCCAGGTGCCTTCTATGACCTTATATTGCTGTTCTCTGTAAAGCACACAGTGTTACTGTCAGCTGGCACACCCAAGTACCCATAGCAACTCACATCTTTACACCATGCTAGTAGTCACAAGGAGGCAATACTCAGGACTCCACCAGCTGGAAAACTCCATCTCTGTGCACAAGCATTGCTTATTACTACACCACAGCTCACAGATCTTCAGAAGTAAACCCGCTCTGTGAATCCATGTTTTCTAATGCTGAGAGTCCCAATGCTTATTCCAGTCTGCAGTTCCATCACTCCTCTCTCAAGTGAGTCAACAGCCATCTGTGCATGCTAAAAATCAAATAACTTTTTCTTTAAGAGTTTTTTTTTTGTCACTTATAATGAATCCCTCTGCATCACCCTATGTGGTACCTAGTGATGTCCAAGATGCAATCAGGAGGAAAGAGTATCATCTGAAGCCACCCACACCAGCCTGATATCACCTTTCCATCTCAGCAGCATTTCAAACAACCAGCTGAAATGAGGCAGTTTTCTCTGTGCTTGGTGCCAAACACTATTCTCACTGAAGCAGAGGGAAGTTTTGTTTTTCCCTAAATAGGAATGATTTGGCCTTTGGTGGTGCTCAACTGGAAAGAATCCAGCAGTTTTCTGATCTTGTCAGAGTGGCTGAGATGGTCATAAATCAGAAAGGCTGCTCCAGAAATATTTTCCCTGGGTTTGATTCTCCATCCCACCATGCTGGTATAATGAAAAGAAAAATTGGGCCCACCACTGATTTAATTTTACAGATAGCCGCTTTCTTTCCAGGCAATCTTTGTGATTCATTTTTCTCACAGTCTGTCTGAGTTTTTTTTGGGTTTGTTTCATAGGGCTGTTGAATTTTTTTACCCTCCTCTCCCCTTCCATATGGGGAAGAATAAAATGAAGAAACAACATTTTCAGAGAAGAAAGACTTGGAAAGAGTTGCTGTTTTCTGGGAGTCTACTACAGCTGTTAATTTGTGGAAAACCTCAGTGGAAAGTAAGCAATATGGCAGCATCGCTTTTCACGAGAATTCAGCTGTGGCCTCGTTCCAAACTGTGGCTGATTTAGGTTCTTGGCTTGCACAGCCAAAGCTTCATGTAGTGTCATGCTTTTTTTAATAGATAATGTTGATGCAGCTGTGGAAGGCTCTGATGTTCTTTTATATTTTAACGTGGAATTGTCGTCATTCAACAAGCTTAAGCATTGTGGAGCTGTAATGTTGTTTGTCTTTGCTTGTTAGATGTTGGCGGGCGAGACTGAGATGGGCTGAAATGTTTTTTTGGAATGAAGAAAAGCCTCCCTCCCTTTCTGCTTGCCTCCTTCACAGAAATGCACACAGACCCAAACTCCCATCCAAAAAAGCAGGAACACTGGGAAGATTTGGAGCCGGCCTTAAACATTGTGGGCTGGGACCCTTCTGCCTCTCCAGAGCACACATGCTCTTTTCTTCCTCTATGCTTTGCTCCTCTCCAGCATTTGTCATGCATAGTTGGTGGCGTATCAAGATTCTGAGTACTGTACTGAGTGCAGTAACCTTTTTTTCTTGGATGGACATTTTGTTTGTGGAGAATACAGCATGGTGCTCAGTTGTCTGGGCAGAAGTGAACACTGAGGAAAATCTCAGCTATGTGATGTCTATTAGATCAGAGATTAATTTTCCAGTGGAAATATCCAATTATTCAAACCTCTCCAGTAGACGAAAGAGCGTTTGACAATCTGTTTTTCTGAAAAACTCTGCAACTCATTTGGCATTGATTAGAAGACCCACTAGGGTTTAGAAAAGGGGAAAAGTGTTTCTAATTAATGTCAGCCCAGCTGTTAACTTGGGGAATATCACTGAGTAGTAGCACAAGATGGCTCCTGCAGATACTTGTGTGACTACAGATCACGTGTATATTGTTACCTGGACCTGTAGCCTTCTGCATAGAGTGTTCTCAGGCAAGGCATTAATGTGCACTGAGTCAGTTTCTGCTTCTTGGCTTTGCTTCCTCTTCCAAGGCAGGCTTTATGAATGGGTAAGACCCATTTTTTCCCCCACCGTTACCTTATCATATAGTGACTGATTCACTCACCTCCTTATTTCTGGGCCATATGACTTTCTTTGATTGCATCTTCCTCGTCAACTTGGTTATGTATTTTGTTTCTTTCCCCCAGGGTGAATGAGGGCAGAATTCTTCAATCCTTAGAGTTTCCCCACAGCATCTGGAAAGAAGAGGAAAACCAGAGATGAGCCAGAAAGAGGAAGACAGAGAAAGATGAAAGAATTTGGAGGCGGGAACTATTTACTCTTGGAATGAAGCTTCCTTCTGGCTGGCCTAAGGCAGAGCAATTTACTCTTTTCTGCAACATGCACAATGGCTTAGGCCCTGCTCTTAGGACTAAACATTTCAAGGGTGCCTGAGGGGCCTCCTATTTATATTTTTATAAGCTACTTTGAGTCTCAGGCTATATCCCCATTGCCAATACTGGAGCTAGCTTGAAGTCTGGTAGTGTCTTGTGGAGATGCTTGAATTAGGTTGAAGGAGTTTAGCTGCTAAAAGCAGTTTACCCACAGTGGTGTATTCGTCAAACCATTATACCTGCCTGCTGCCATCCCTTATTCTGTGCCAAACCCTGTTTGAAGCTATCTCAATTTCACACTGGTGACTGTGCAGCAAAGGCTTTTGCTTCAGTCTGACTTCTCTGCAGCCACCCACTGAGGCTCCAGGACCTAAATGCACAGTCAGGGTAGAGCATGGGATTTAGGAGCTGGAGTAAGTTGGTACTTTTGCAAATTTTTTGTAGGCTGAACCCACATTAACTATTAGCACTCTTCAATGCTTTCCTGTTTTTCTCTGTCCTCTTGAACTCCCACTGCAGCCCTAACTGATTATCCTGTTTTGTTTTTAATGACAGAGCAAAGGTGTCAAAATATATCAGTAGCTCTCCTAGGATCATCTACAATTTCTTTAGTTGATATTTTCACAGCTGGCCCTAACTTTATTTTATTTTTGAATGCTAAAAGTAATGAATCTGGGATCCTGAAGGAGAACAATGACTAATTTCCCTTACATCAGGATTCAAAACTTACAAAAAGCTACTCTAGCACCTTTGAAGAAATGACCAGGAACAGAGCTAAGGGGTACTTTGTCATTTGACAGGCAAAGCTTCTGAATTCTGGATAGAGCTTTGACCACCCTTCAGACTTAGGATAAAGTCTATTTCTTGTGCCACCAGGATAAAAATGTACAAACTCCTTAGACAACAGAGCTGCTGTTGCTGTTGAGGTTCATGTTGCTGTGTGGCAGGAGAGCCATCTGATCACTGCCTCCAGTGCAGTTTCTGTCATCTTTGATGAAAAAGGGAAGAATGAAATCTCACACCTCTAATATGGTACCAAAATCTAGGAATAGGAGTTAGGTTTGTGAATTTGAACTTCCATCTAGTAAAAATGCCACAGACCTTTAATTGCAGCTCAGATTTATTACCTGCTAGCTATGCTTAGTTGGTCTAATAATGAAAATAAGCCACGATGTTTAATCATTGTATCAACCTGTCACTCATAGTCTTTGTGTTGCACCTCTTCACTCCCTACATTGAGCTATAAAAGTATGAAGAGAACAAAAAACATTCTGCCAAACTTCCAGTTTTATTTAACTACTAACAGACCCATTAAAGCCAAAGAAGCCTTAGACCGAGCTCTTTACCCGAATGTTTTTTCCTCCTACAATGGCATCACCTTTGACTTCTGCTGGAGTGGAGACTGTACCTCACCTCATGTTCAGCTGCAGGACCAAGACCATTTCTGAGTGTGGCCCCATACACCCATGACAGCTGCATCCTGGCCCAGGCAGCAGCTAACAAACTGCACCCTATTTCTTGAGGGCAAAATGCTGGGGGAGCCAGGTCTGCAGTCACAATTTGAACAAACGTACTAGTGACACTTTGCAGGCTGAGAAGCAACGAAATACTTCAGCCCACATGTTTCCTTGGACATCTCCTTTCATCACTGGTGTCTTCTGCTGGTGACATGGGCAGACTGCAAATTAGCACTGCATGTATCTGGTCTTGGAGAAGTCCTTGATGGCCTACCTTTCTGGGGGAGCCAGAGCTGCCAGATGAAGGATGCTGGTAGCGGAGGATGGTGTGATGTTGTGCTTTCTGGAGGCGGCAGTCAGTTTCCCAAAGACATTGCTTCCCAGTGTAGGTGGACCCATGCCAGCATGTTCAAGCACTGATTAGATCTGACTGTGAGGTTTCCCACTGCTTGAGGGAAATGCTGAGGCAGCGTGCTGGAGTAGGATTTGGGGTTCCTGTTGGGGCTCATTCCCCAAACAGACAGGTATCTCTGGTGGGCTGTTATGGTGCTCCTTTGGGGGCAGAAGGCCCAATACCCCTCTTGCTTACACTGGGACCACGAGTTTGCAATTTTCTCAGATGCAGCAGTGTTTCTTTTGACGTGCTTCTAAGTGAGAGGGGAGGTAGGCTAGGAAAAGAGACTTGATGCGTTTTTCACTGTCAAACTCAGTGGGAACTTTGCTGTTAATTGCAACTTAAGCAGACACGTTGTTGAGTGTGATCAAATCCAACAGAAATCTTTAAAACTCCCTAGATTGCCTCCACTGCTGCAGTTAACTTCTTATCCATGACTTCTCTATGAAACCAGATACAACTAAAACATGCAATTCAAGAAGGCTTAGTGCCTTGACCTAAGTGCTAAGGTATTGCATGGTCTGCCTGCCAGATACCACAGTCCCGCTGCTACAGACAGTAATTAGGTCACCACTTGTGAACTTTTGACACACACAGACTTATGGCCTGATAGCACAGATGCCCTCAAGCAAGTAAAGGCAATTCACCTATCACCATGAATCTAATGAGCACTGAACTCTAGTCATTTAGAATAAGGTGGCTTCACCTCTCTCCATTTTAATCCTACCTGAAGGCATAGAACTTGTCTATGTGGGTGTCTTTCAGAAGATGCCCAAAGAAGCTGCGCTGGTATCACGCAGGGACACTCACTGGGGTCCTGTGCAGACGTGTGTGCAGTGCCCACTTTGGAATCCTCCACAGCAGCGAATGGTGTGCTTCAGCACTTCAACACCATGATAAGCAGTGTGTGTGTATCTCTGTGCCAGAGCAAGCCCACAGAAGCAATGCCAGACCATGACAGAGGAGAATGGCTAAGGACTGAGTTTGGCAGTGCTCCTAGTTGAGGTGTGTGGGAGACAGGAGGTGTTCTAAAAATGCCTTCTATAACTTTTTGTAAATGGAAAATGCAGAGTCCGGTCAAGTCACCTCCCTCTATCCTTGCTGTATTTGTGTATTCTGCATATTTTTATATCGTACTGCATCTCAAGACACTTTCCCATCAGCTCATGCTGTTATATCACTCTTGAGTGGGTGAACTCAGTATGACCAGCAAACACGGAAGGAAAATGAGATGCAGCTGTGGTAACTGCATTAATATTCTTGGACTGTTAATTTGACTTTGCTCTTCCACAGAGCATGAATACATCAAAGTGTCAATCTTACCTGCCTTTTGTTTCACCCCACCTGCCCCCATAGAACAGCTTGTTCAATATACTTGCATCCTTCCTGGTCATCGTCCATGGGTACAACACATCTGGCAGGGACCACAGGAGACACTGGAACCTGAGAGGAGCTTGGATCTGCAGTTCAGTTATGCCATGTCTGAGTGCTGCTTGTTTGTATGTTTTCAGAAAACTCAGAGTAAAAAAGGTTTTTCCCTATAAATTAATAGTGACCTCAAAGCTCCCATGGTGGAAAAACTGCTATGTGATGCAATGCCAGTAAAATAAAAGCAACTGTAACTTCACAGAAAAAGCAGTGATATTCTGATTAATTGCTCTGTTTTCTGGGGTTTCAGTAAAAATGTCTGCTGATTATTTCTGAAACTCATGATGACTGTCTAAGTGCATAACCTCTTCTTAACATCAATTTGGCAAACAGAAAAGGAAATATATCATACAATATTCCACTTGTAGGGCCAAGTTCTGTCATTTATCTGCTTGAAAGGCCTCTGTTGACTGCCTTGGGATTTCTACTTGCAGAATGATGGCAGGACATGATCCAGACCCAATATAAATGTAACATATGAACCAGTATATCTTCAGATGGAGAAAACGTGTGTGGAATTTCCCTGCAGTATCATGTGCATACTTTATAGGCAACTGCATGCATGGTTTTTGAAAAGAAGCACAGACGTCTGTGGTTAGACATCAATGACTATTGTGGGAGGGAAAAGAGGGAAACTGGAAGGCTTAGAATTTGTGCTTTATTGGTTTACTGAGAAATACAAGGCGAGAGAAATGAAAACAGTTTAGGATAGAACTGTAAGGAGGGGAAATTGGCATTGCTGGCAAAACTGATGAAATATAATGTCCTTGCCAGAAGAGTATAAATAATGGGTTTCCTGATAGAAAACGCTGATGAGGCCAGTAGGAGGGAGAGTCTGAGGAAAATGTATGCATGTGGAAACTGAGTTTTATTTTGGCAGTGACTGAAAATAACCATGAAGCCCGGAGCTTGTAAACCTGGGAATCCTAAAATTAATAATTTTCAGAGTTAATTGTTGGAAAGTGACAGCCTCATGAGGACCATTTGCTTTTCAGGTCTTGCATATCCTTGCCTGTTTTAAGTCCTCAAACTCACTGCTGGCCATAAAAAAAACTTGCGAACCAGTAGTTAGCCGAGATAGCAGCCTTCATTTCAGCAGCAGCCATGGAGGCTGCAGAAAGTGGTGGTGGTAACGGGATGCTTGGTTAAGGGCTCTGCTTTGGCCAGGCTTTACATTGCACACGTCTGCAGTACCTGACTGACGCCTTCCTCGGGGTGTTACATACCACCACCACCTGTCCTGTGCTGTCTTGTTCTAGTCCACCCTCCATGGGGAGGAATGTGCATCATACAGTTCTCTGTTTCAGTACAGTTTCTTGCTTAAGTCCACACCATGGAACACATGGAGGCTCTGGAGGCCCCTTGTCCAAACTCCTGCTGAGAGTTTCACAGGGAGATCAGGTTTTTCAGGGCCTCGCTCAGGCACATTCTGCATATCTCTGTGGATGGAGATTTCGTTACTTCCTTGGGCTGTAGGTCTGCTTCATCAAGTAGGATAATCCTTCTTTATAATTTTAAGTGATTGGTGCTGGTCCAGGTTTTAGGCCTTTACAACAGAGGACACTGCTGTTGATTGCCTTTGGGGCAGGCTTGAGCTGCTTGAGTAGAAGTAGATGAAGGAAGATTTTCCTGGCTTGACAGCAACCTCAGTATCAGCCCCAAGAAACTCGATCTAAAGAGGTTTCCACAAAGGCAAGCCTTAGGCTACCTGGCAGAGAGAAAGAGGCTCCTGCAGGGAGTAGTTCAGAGCACTTCTGTGAAGCTTCTCTTTTGAAATGCCCTCAAGAAATGCTGGTTCCCCTTTGCTTCTGATGTGCATCCTCTCTATGCATGAGCCTTTCTACAATCAAGCCTGAAATTTGCACCCTCTTTTCTTCACCTGGACAGAAAACTAAGGAGATCTGAAAAGACAATGGGGAGAAAGGTGCCACTGAAGGGCAATGATTCAACAGCTTGGATTTGTATGCAGTAATGATAATGCTGATGATTCACCAGCCCTTCAGCTCCTTATCCTGTGCATGGATTGTGACTATCCTTCAACAGACTTGGGAATTTGTTGAGATAGAGCAGCATTTATGATCAGCCACTGTTTTTCATCACCTGGAAGCTGGAAATTCTTGGTCTTATAAGGGATCTCATGGCCAAAATCCCAAACAAAATCTACTGCCTCTAAACCTAGTAGCTTTCCTCTACAAATACAAATGCATTGTTGGTTAAAATCTCAAAACAGCCCATCAAATAAATCCACACATATATAAGGAAAAGCAGACTGGTGATTAGTTAAAAGACTTGCTATACTGTGCCCTCAATACCTATATAGTCAGACCTTGGTGGGTAGCAGAGGAAAAGTGTTCTTGGGGGGTAGGCTCCTAAAGCCTCTTCCTCTGTGTCAGGAGCTGTAGTCTGAACAGTCAAGCAGCAATTACGTTACATAGAGAAAAACAAAAACATTAGCCATTGTCCAGACCAAGCACAACTCCATCACTTCTACACTATGCCATGAAAAAAAAAATACCAGAAGCTTCTTCAGCATTTTGCTTTCATATGCAAACATGATGCTCTGTTTGGGGATTGTCATCAGCCAAGGAGCTGTGTGGTGCAGCGATCCTGGTGGTGTACAGCCCAGCATATGTCCAGGCCTCTCCATCTCGGGCAAGCGTCTGCTTGGGAGGATGTTGCAGAAGTGTTTGCTACATCCTCTTTCAACTTCATCTGTGCTTAGTTTTCCTGGCAGATAAGGCTGGACATCCTAACTATTCATTTTGCAGGAAAAATGTGTGCAATGGCAAGATACTGCCACAGGATGTTTCATTTTGCGTCTGACTCTTGCTTTGGTTCTTTGCTCCATGTTGAAATTTGAAGTTGTAAAGAAAAATAGTGAGATACTACCACTTTGTTGGAAAATGATGCAAATCACCCAAAGCTAGTGGGGTACAGGTCACTCCTAAAATTCTATGCATGCCTACATGTTGCAAGGAGGCTGGTGAGCCTCTCAGACTGCCAGTGCAACAGCATTCCCATTGGAATAGTGCTCCCCTTCTGCTGCACTTGCAGCCTGGCTTCTCAAGAGAGTAAAGCGCTTGGGGTCTTAAGTCCTCATAAATGTGAAAGTCCCTGACAAATATCTTTCAACATTTGGCAGACGTCAATCAAATTTGTCAGTAGGGTGGAGATCTCAGCAACTTTATGTTCTTAACAAGTTTTGTGAAAAAAAAAACAAAACCAGCCAGGTAAAGAGGACAGAAATCCTCATTGATATTCCTGCTGTGGGAAAGGCTAAATGATGAGCTTATATCTCATTACAGCATCTAGATGGGGAACACAAAGCTCCAGGTATTTCTCTGGTTATGGAGCTGTATTTTTATTTCCCCATCCCAAGTCCAGGCGAAGCACTGCATAGCAAGAGATGGAGCTGGGGCTGGTTTCCCATCTGTTGTGAAGATGGCAGTGCTGGGACTGCCTCACTTAGGGCTCAGTCAACAGGTGGCTTCTTCCTGGTCCCCTTTGGATCACTGTCCACTGTGGCAAAGGCTGGTGAGTGAAGTGTGTGCATGTCTCCTTCTGGCTACTGGCAAACAAGGGCTATTTTTTACAATGGAGCACAAGTGCTTACCCAGAGTCAACTGTCTCTGGCTTCCTGTCTGCAGATTCTCTTTTATGAAGTAAATGTTTATGCTTTCAGACTCCCTTTAGGCCTGTATACTCATTCAGCACATGGCTGCAGGATAAATCTGTTCTTGCAGTTAGCAAAGCAGTAAATGCATTCTCAAAATCCTCAACGAAACCACGAGAATTGGAGGGACACCAAACCCAAACATTCTTCTCATTTACACTGTTAGAGCTTCTGGGAAACTGGATATTTTGCAAAGGAACTGGCTTTTTTCCTCCCTTCACTGCTCTTTTTTTTTTTTTTTCCTTGAAGTCTGCAGCAATGGAATGAGTGAATTATTTCCCGGGGCAGCTGCTGTGTAGCATCCAATACTTTATTCTTTAAGCTCATAAAAATAAGCACATCAAGAAGAAGAAAGTGGCAAGTTACTCAGTGTTCCTTCTTGTTGGGTGGCTCCAGAGATCTCATGTTTGTTTTCTTGGCATGTGCTAGATATGTCCATCTTTTCTCTTTCAGCTTCTGCAGGCACCACCTGCCCCTTGCTCTTCTTCAAAAATAGATGAAGTAAATCTGAGACATAGAGCCTCAAGGGAGTGCCTAGGGAAGGAGTGGAATAGAAAATAGTAGGAAAAGAGAGGCTTGTATCTCCCTTCAAGGGATGGAGATGACAGATTTAAAAAAGCCTTGAATGTCTGAACAGTTGGCGAAAACTGACAGTCATCGCACCTTACGTGCATACTTACATACCTCTACCACAAATTAATGGAGCAGGCATTATATAAATGTATGGCCTCTGTCCCTCTTATGGCCCCATTCCTCTTCAAGCTGTGCAAGGCATCATGGTTCTACAGCAATGGCGAAAGCTGAGGGCAACCAACTGGCTGTTCAAAATCTCTTTGCTCATCTTCTACGATCCCTAATGCGAGCTGTTGCGGTGGAAAATGCAACGTCTTTCCCCTGGAAGCAGAGGATGAGCAGGCACTTATTGAGTTCTTTGCTTTGGGATCTGAAACATCCAGGCTCACCGTGAAGGGGAAATCACTCTCTGGCTTCTGCCAGCAAGGCAGGCTGGAGGCAAGGGGAAGGTGTAACCAGCTGACTGGGAAGGTCAGTTAAGATGCACAGAAAAGGAAACCAAGAACTGTGTGATTTGTGCACATCACATTGTGCACAAAGTCGGCAAGGCATAAGCTCCAGCTTCTTTTCATTCTAGGCATGCTTCACAACAGTTTTCCTACCATAAATATTATTGCAGTGTGCCCATCCAAACAAATAGCAGAGGAAAGAGCAAGGCAGTGCTTTGGTTTTGAGAGCAACTTACAAGGAGCTTACACCTAAGAGGCACTCAGCACCACTGGGGTCCCACGTAATGGTGCTGCTGTGAAGCACCATGGAGAGGGGACCCACATGCAGTGCCCACCCAGGGCAGCATCCTTCACCTCCTCCCTTACCTCTTTGCAAGCAGTCACAGCAACAGCTGAGGCAAAGCTGTGGAAATTGAGAAAGTCCACTTGGCTATGCTGATTCACACTCTCCAAGGATGTGGCCTGTCCTCTCTGCCTTGCTAGCTGGTCTCCAGATCAATATTATCCCAGGGATTTTGGACACTCGTGCACAGGGAGTGGCTATGTGCTGCAGCTGATTGCACTTCAGAGGAACACTTCCAATCCGTATTTCTTTGCTTCTTGAAATATTGGAGTGGTCTCCACTATTTCATATGTTTTGATGCAAAAAGATCATTCCCTCCTGTTTCATCTTAGATGTAAGAGTGGCAGAAAACATGCTTGGAACCTCCTTTAGACAGCTGAGGAGGGAACAAAATATGTGTGGACCTCCTTCATCCATCCTGTGCTGATTTAAAGGTCTTGATACACCCTGATATCTTTGAGACTTTCTTGGGTATAGAGAAGGATGAGCATGAGACCCCATCAGTGTGTTGAGCAGCAGCAGAGTGTGCTACCCAGCAATTCCTGCAGACTATGATTTGTGGCCCCTCACACTTAATCTCTCCGCTCTTCATCTTCTCACCTGTGAAATGAGACATTTGTTTGCCCTTGGAGAAGGCTCTGAGATTCTCGGAGAAGCAGTCCTGTTTTCATTGTTAAGTATTTTCGTTTATGGTGTTTAATGGTATCAAAAGGTATTTAGTATTGCCCAGGTTATCTCTGGAGGTTGGGAAAAGTCATAAAGATACAATTTGAGGTGAAAGCAAGTCTGTCTGTGACCTTCTAAGGTCATATCTCAGAGCATATTAAGAACACGTACAGACAGAAATATCCTGGCCAGTGTATTTTCTTCCTTATAACAGTATATGTGAAGTGTTTTGAAGAAACACAAAATTCAGACGCCTCAAAAGTGGCAAAGTCAATAAATTAATATAATATTAATAAAAAACCACTTCACCCACAGAGTGAAGGTTTAAACAAATATTAAATAGGAAAGAAATTTGCCTGG
Organism: Serilophus lunatus; assembly: GCA_013399895.1. Taxonomy (NCBI): domain Eukaryota; kingdom Metazoa; phylum Chordata; class Aves; order Passeriformes; family Eurylaimidae; genus Serilophus; species Serilophus lunatus. The sequence continues at coordinate 187,577 of VXBA01004960.1, forward strand.
GAGGAAACCAGTGCTGGAATTAACTGTAACCAGATGCAAAGTACCATTATCTTTCTGAACAACGTGCATTTATCTCCAGCAACAGTCCAAAGTGCCTGCCACTTACTGTAAAACTAGTACAATTGTTGGGGATTCTGCTTTGGCAAGCTGTAGGCTTTTTTAATTATGAAAGGATGAATTCTTACATTATGGGAGGGTATGCAATGAGATGTACACATTTTTTAAATTAAGAAAGTCCTTTCTTCTCTTCATGTGGGAGTAACTCAAAAAAAGACAAACACGGAAAATTTCTTCCTGTGAAAAGCCCTGAGAAGCCATTGCAGAGGAATCCGGAATGTCCCAGTGCCTCACCACAGGTCTGCCACTGCTTTACTGCATGATCTTGGACAAGTCACCTAACAACACTGTCCTTTTATCTCCTTTGCAGAAGGGATAAACCATCCTGAAGCAGATGTTAGACCGCATGTTAAAAGCAGGATCCAGAACTGGCTACAACAAAGAAAGTACCATATTATTACAAGAGGGTGACCTCCTCCAGGACAGAGGCATTACAGCGATGGTCCTTTTAGTGAAGAGGAGGTGAAATAATAAAAAGAGGGAGACCAAAGCCTTACCAAGGACACTGTCAGTGAATTGCACGGACAGTTGTCAACTGGCGCTGGTTCGAGGATAAAGTCCACTGGTTCAGTATCCTAGCATGCTTCCTAATCATGGTTTGAGTGTCCTGGTTCTACTAAGATGTCCTCCACAATTAGTTGCATGGACACTGCTACTGCTCCTGGAGCACAGCACCTCTCCAGATGTGCTGGATGGTGAGAATCTCCTCATAAATCAATTATAAAAACAGGGATAATATGCCAGAGACCTTTAGTGAATTCACTAAAAGTAATAGTTTTTAAATGCTTCCATAAAGTGGCACAGCTGGAGTTCAAGAAGGCTTTTTATGGCTTTGTGTTTTGTTTTATAAGTAAAAAGCAGAAAGGAATACATGCTATGTATGGCTGTGTTTATAAGAGTGGAGAGATCTGGGTGTGTAAATTAAAATCCTGTGTGGAAGTGTGTGAAGCCAACCAAGTATGTCCTTGGCAATTAAAATAAAAATAACCCATGGCCTTTCCCTAATGAGCTGTGTGAAGGGTTGGTAGTGATGGCCAATAGACTGCACTTGTCATAACAGCATCTCATATGCTGTTTCACAGCAGGAGTCACAGCAAGAGCTCACCATCCACTGATTTCTCCATCCATTTCCAGTATAGCATCCACTCCGTGCTGAGTCCTTTAAACTGCACTCATCTTGCAACTACAAATTACTTTATGTGGTACCGATGTGCTCATGGTATACTCAGACCCATTTTCTTTCAGTATGTAGTATACCCCATCTGGTTTCCTTTCCTTCCACTGCATTTCCCGTAGAGGCACACGTGCCATCATGACCTTTCTGTGCAAGCAGCAGTTGATTCTGCACTGCCAGAGGAGCTGGAGTTCTAGGAAACATCATGTGGTTGTCCACTAGCTCCCAGTTCTCAGGAAGGAACACTGCAAAGCCTGTCCTCTAACATAGGTTAGAGATGAGTGTTTGACCCACTTCTAGATGTCAAACAATTCACCTCCAGTATTTCAGGCCAGTGTACGAGAAAGAAATCCAGGTGGTCCTTATGAGGCTAATATAATGGCACAGCATCATTAATAACAGAATTTTTACCAAAGTGCCAATATGTACTTGATTTTCATTCTTGATAGTAATTTTTTCTCTCTCCTCAGCAAAGTGGTAGTGCTCCATAACTATGAGAATGGTAGTAACTGTGGGGCCTCGTGGCTTTAAACTAAATGGTTTCCTCAGTGGAAAAATGCCCTCTGGTTCCACCAAGAGCAAACAAACCACACTGAAAAGCAAAATAAACACTCATCAGATCTTTCTGCACAAATCTGGGGACTTGGGCTCTCATTTGTGTGCGTGTATATTTTTCATTTTAAAGACTGGTGAGGTTTAATAGACAGGAGAATGTCCAGAGTGAGGTCTTTTTGGTGTTTGCTCACTATGCCCATGGGAGGGTGTGAGAAGAGGAGGGTATTTGCCAGGCGCAAATAGCAAGCATGAACTTGACCCATGCTGTTGGAGGTAGATGGTGTATTTGTGGTATGAGGAGAGCAAGATGCCCATGCCAGTGTTGCCAGTGACAGCAGCAGATTTGCTGGCAGTAGCAGTTATCAAGCTGGCTTTAAACAAGATGAGCAAAGAAATCTGTCAGAGGAAAGCCATCTCTTTTGCTATGTAAGGGACTGTGGTCCATCCTTGTGCCTCTTCGTTGGGCTTCTGAGAGCTTATTAAGTATATTTGCACTGATGGCACCTAAATATCCCCAATTCAGAAGGCAGTTGCAACTTCTGTCAGGCTCTGTCAGATGAGCCAGAGGCATTGCCTCATGCAAGCTGTACGTTCACCCTCGGGCTGTGGCACTTCCTTGGCTCCCTCTGATTCTCAGATCCAGAGTGCCTTGTTCTTCCTGAGATCCTGGGGCTGGTGAGGAAGGAGCCTGTGCCCAGCCCTGGCTAGAGCTGGATGCTCGAGGCTACCTGTCTCTGATGTTTGGACCATAATATGCTGTGGCAAACACAAGAATTTTCCTAATAAAGCAGAGCTTATTGAAGAATCAGCATTAATCCATACAGCAAATGTAACTTTCCCTAAGTTGTCTGAATCCCAGCCTTTAATATGGGAGTCTCCCTAGTCCCCTCAAGTTTCAGGACTTGAGTTTTCAGCCTAGTGTCCACAGTATGATCCCTGGTGCCACCAAGACTCATCTCCTCTATGGGTAAGCTTTTGGTACTCCCTCTATGTTTGATCAACATGACCCAGTTGTTCTACTCATCCAAATCACAGAATTTCAGTGTTTGAGCAGTAACTGTGTCTAGGCAGTCAATTACTCTCTGCTCTCATGTCTCTTAAAAAACTCGAGTGTGAATACCTTCTTTGACCTTGCACCTATAATTATTTCTCTTCCCTATAAACAATGGATTTCTTTGTTGCCGGTTGGTACCAATTCATTAGTATCTTGTTGTCTTCCTGAGTTCCAAACACACTCGGCGTCTTTCTGATCTACTCTTGCACCAAAGCCTGGTGCTTTGCATGGTTCCTAGCTCTTCTCTCAGCTGCTGTTTCCAGGTTTTCCATAATCCCATCCACTTCAACTGTAGATCCTCCACTGATGTGTGCAATCACGTCATCCCAGCTTAGCTTTTGTTCATGAAGAGTGGGATGATTTGAAGAGTTTCCATCTGCTCTTGTATTCAGACTCAGACAATCTCTTTTTCACATTCATCATCTTCATATCAGATACAGGAATCTCAGCTTTGTCCATTGAGGGAGAAGGAAAAACATGGCAGAGGGATGAAGTGGGACCAAACCTTGGGGATGTGCACTTCACAATGCAGAGTAGTTTCCCAAGGCATTTAGTAGCAAAGCCCCACAGACAGCAAACTCAGAACGCATCTGATCAGCATGTGGAGTGTAAATTCCTAGAAGGGTTGCAGTGACACTGACTCTGTTTGCCAAGTGATAGCTGGCAGTCATGATTCTTCAGTTTTCCCTTCTGAAAACCAGCGCAGGTCAGGTAAACACTGCGGGTCTCGGGTAACCCCTTGCAGCACATGTGTGCTTCGAGGGGCAGGAACAGCATCTCGTGAAACTTGGCACAGCAGAGCTCCAGTTTTGGTTAAGGCCCCCTCAGGCACGCTTCTAATCGAGATGCTTAGAACAGGTAATTAGTAAGGGTGCTAATTGTCCATTTTTAAGATCTCATCTTTCTCACACTGCAAATTGACTGGTAGAGAGAAGAAAAGGCACAGGAACTATCAGTACTTCTCTGCAGATAGCAGAGCTGCACTTAAGGAAATAGACTTTGAGAAGTGCAGTAAATTTACTGTAATCTGCCCAAAGGCTCTGTAGCTAAGTCAGCACCTTGTGAAAATGATAGCAAACAATCTTTTTCTCAGGCAGAACAGGAATTCAGTGTGCTTGTCAGGAGGAACTACAAACCTGACAAGGGCTATACCTCTCAGATGGGATCAAAAGGGCACAGGAAAGGCTGCCCAGAAACAGGGAGGGCAAGTGGGGCACTGTGCTCTTGGATCCCTTAGAAAGATCTCTCTTAGAAAGAGCTCCAAGACCAGTGTTACAATGCAACTCACTTATGCAGGGTGGGAGGTCCTAGCCCCACATTTGCTTTGAGCCCACTGCTGCACTCCCTCTCCCCGCATTTGGAAGAGGTAGGTCACCTCTTGGGAAGTGTTAATAAAAGCACCCAGGTGCTGGGGTTGAAGGACCCAAGTGTGGGATGTGCCAACAGCCAGTCCGTGTGCCCAGCTGACAGTACTTGGGATGGCCCAAGCTCCCCATCCTCACTGTCCCGGATGCCTTCCTGATGGGCAATCCATCCCTGCCTGCCTGGGGTCACAGCGACAGCACTGCAGCACTGAGCAAAGAAGCCAGAATTGTGTTAAAAGTGGTTGAAGCAGAGATTTCACTGGCTGTGCATGCTGGTAGCACTTTACCACAGGGTGTGTGATGCACCCTAATGCCTGTAGTGGTTTAAACCTGCTCACACCCTCCTCGCACTGCAGAAACCAGGAAATTGGCTCTTTGTGGCTGTTGGCAGGCATGCTGCAGTGTTCCTCTCATTGATGAGTTTTGCAAAACCACACAGCTCTCCTCTGTTTCCCTGGGAGTTAAATGAAGCAGAGTTTTTTCTTGGCTTCACTGGAATCAGCAAGAGACCATTACACAGAGCACAAGTGATGTCTACCCTCTAATGCCAATGAGTTCAGCAGCAAGGAGAACTGGGTCAGTGGCAACTGCTAATCACATGCATCCCCATCAAGATATGGGATTTTCTTCCTCCTGGGTCTTGCTGCTTGCTTGGGCTCTCCAAGGCTGTTGCTGTTTCCACAGTACGTGTAGTTCTGATCTTGTAAACTGTCCAGCTTGGAAATCCCAATACTAACAGCTGTGGGAAGCATTGAATACTTGGTACTGAACACTGCCCACTGGGTCCACATCCCTGCTGAGACTGCTGGTGGCCAGCTGGTGGCTGGTTCCCATCTTCTCCAGGAATGATGGGAAAAAATAATTTATTCTTGCTTCCCCTTATGCTGAGATGTTGGTGGGCTGATCTGGGGTGGATAGTGCACCACTCTCCGTTTGACATGAGTTGTGTGACAGTGGGACAGTACATGTAGCCCACTGCCAGTCAAATAGCCTGATGTCTTGGAAAATAGACTTCATTTGGTGTCTGCAGCTGGCTAGCTGGTCTGAAATGCTGATGTTTGCATTTACAGGAGGCCCTAGCTGCAGACTACAATTTCCCAAAATTCAGGGTATTTTGGATCTCTGGCTTTGGTTTAGACTCTTGTTCAGAGCCAGTGACCAGTTGTTTTAAGTGGAGAGCTGACTACACATGATAAATCTGCTTCCTGCAGTATTGGGCAATAGCTGGATTCATCCAGTGTGTTTGTGTACAAAATGCCTGGACTTCAAAAGTAATTTGTTCCGTGACCTATGGAATTTAAAAATCCCTTTTTACTACAAATTTGTGTCCTTCATGTTCTGCAACCCCACTGAAACATGTTCGCTCCACTATATCCCCTATAACTTCCTCCACCATTTAGTATCGACAGCGCCTTCCCAAATCCTCATCTCCCTCTAACTTTCAGTTGTCTTCTACCTTATTACGGCTGTAAACTCAGCTCTTTTTACATGCTCCCATCTCCTTGACTTCAACATCCCCTTCCACCTCTTGTGACCTGTTCCCTTGGGAAATCTGGCTAAAAAGCAGATCAAAGCTAAGCACTTTAACTGAATCAAAATTGTAGTTTTACATTTTCCTTAAAATGTGGCAGAGTGGATTTTAGTGGAAACTAAGCACACTTCATAAGTCTTTGCAAGCAAAGCACCACTCAGATCCGGTGCTGCACCACTGCAGCAGGGGCAGGGCATCTTTTGCTATGTCCATACCTCAGGCTGCAGAGCTGGGCTACCATCAAGTTCACCTAAGCCATGCTGCCATCAGCAAAGGGTCTTTCTGCATGTTCCCTTGTTCATGTGCCACAGAGCGCTGTATGAACTCTCCTGCAGCCACATCATGTATTGAATCAGTTCATTGGTCCAGATGGAAATGAAAGACTTGGTGGGGCACTGCTCAGTCTGCAGAGGGTGGGTCAGCAGAGGCAATACATCCCACAGCTTTACAAGCCCTTGGTCTGACACCAGGCAGGTGGCAGGAAGGTAGGAACAGCAATGAGAGGCAGGATAAGACTAAAAGCTCTCAGCAGGGATGCTGTACTAGATCAGTGTTGGGCTGACCATGACACTGTATCCCAACACACCCTTCATCCCAGCAAATGTGGGAGTGACAAGTGCTGGGTGTAATAGGCTAAAATGAGCTTTGTGCTTGGGGGCTTGAGAACGAAGAGGAAGAGGAGGGGAAATTCCATCCCTTTTGGGGCCAGTGCAGAGGGGATGTTCAGGCAACATAAACTGTCTCCTCAGAGGAGGGGGGGGGGGCCACCACACTGTAAATAAGCTCCTGCATACTTTCAGACCCATGCAATGCCAAGGGACATCAGCCCTTCACTGTTAATACTCTCTTTGTTCCAAAGCAGATTTCATCAATGCCACTGGATGTTTCTTTTCTCTTTCAACAGAAAGTTAACTGAACCTCCTAGAACTTCCATTAAGCAATGGTATCATATTAAAAGAAAAACAAACTAGGGGGAAGAAAATCCTAGTTCTGGAAGTTTGCATCAAGATATGAAGACAGACTTCCAGAAGGTGGTATGCACAGGGATTGCAGAGTGATTTGGTGAGTATGCCAGTTCTGTCAAAGTGGGAGGCAACAGTGTCAAAACTATTGAGGACAGGAGCTGTGCTCACAAAAGGGAACAAACCCTTCCTAGTGCAAGTCTGGGTACCTCAGAAATTTTCTCAGCCTATACCTGTTTTCCTTCACCTTGGACCAACTTGTTTTTTCCCTTTTGTTTCTACAAACCATTTCAGGCTCGTCCAAAAAGCTGCTATTCTTTTTAACAAAAGGGTGAAATAAACATCCCAGCATCATCCTTGGCAATCTGCCACAGGGAAACTGGTGCAAGATATGACAAGATGAATACTGCCTTTAAATATTATATGGAGAGGAAGCAAATGAACCCACTTGAGAGAAACAGCACTGGGGCCCCGCAGAGCTGGTTTGATGGTAGCAGGATGGGGTGCCAGCATGGCAGTGGGCAGGAAAAGACTGGGAGGATCTCACAACATGTAGTCCCCAGGACCCAAAGGGTCCATCAGTCACACTTAGGCCCTGTGTTGCCTGTCTTCATCAAACTAGGATGAATTTCTGTTGGCCTGGGCAGATAGCACCAGCAGGGCTCTACCAGTGGTGTGAAGACAGCATGAGGGAAGCTGTACCTTGTTTTGTTGTCTGTAAAAAGGGCAATGTTCAAGGCAAACCGATATTTTATTTTTTTTTTTTAGAAAAAGTTAATGCTAGTGGATCTAGATTGAGTCAAGAGGAAAAGGCTGACTTTAAGTTTGCTAAAGAAAACTGGTAACATAAAAGAGGGCCAGTAGGGAAATAAATGCAGTAGTAGGGGATGAGAAAAAAACATGGTGTACAGAGTTGCTGGTCTGGAGGTCTCTGAGCCTCCCAAGGGTCGTGCGGGTGCTCTGGGTCTAGCCACTTGGCCTGCAGGAATTTGGTGCAGAGCTGTACCTGCACATCAGAAGATGGGGACGCTTGCTCCTGGAGATGTGGCTTAGGGGTGGTCTGACTGCTGAGCTCTCTACCTGGCTTGTGTCTATGTTCTGTGCAGCTCCTTCTAACGCAATGGCACAGCAAGCACAATGCACTGAAATGTTGCCATGTAAAGGTGATCTATGGTTTGTCCTTCTAGTTCTTTCCTGTTAAGGCTTCTCTCTGCCAGGGACCCACCATAAAACACAAAAATGTAGCATGCTCTTCCTGGAGAGACTTATTTCAACTAAATGTGTCTAATCTCAAAAGCACATCAGAGAAAAGTATAAATGATGTAGTCTTTCTCCAAGAGATATGATCTAAACATAGATAAAGCATAAGTAAAAAGATGACATAACAGGACACTAGAGGGAAAGGCACTGAGATGTTGTATCTGGGGTATTGCAGCCTTTGCTAAGTTTACGAAGACTAGTGGTTCAAATTTGTGTGTGTCTATGCACGTATACACACATGCCCATATGTGTATTTACAACCATTATTTTAGATGTAGTTGCTAAAAATACATCCCATAAACAATTTGAAGTAAAAATGTCTTTAGCAATGCTTGAGGATGAAGACAAAAAGAGGATAGAAGTGTAAGAGTTTTCCATGGCCACCCTGTTTCCTCCCTGAACTCTCCGAATGCTGCTGAGCTCTGTGTACTAAAGTTGCAGCTCACATATACTCTTATATACCTTCCATGAGCTCCAGCCTATATCTACCAGTTCATTAGAGGGGATTCATATTCTTTGGCTTTCACAGTGTCTGTGCTTTGGTTCATTAGCTCACAGCAAGCCTTGGGTAGCTCTTACAACCATGACTCGTTACAAAAATATTCTTGTTGTCTAGACAATGGGGATAATGCTTGGCTGTGTTTCTGTCAGGAATTTTGATAATTAATTATTTAATCTTTATAGAGCACTTAGATATTTGGATACCTCTTGATAGAATCACATATTCCCTTAGCTGTCAAACCACAAGCACCTTTTCAGCCCAACTGGTGATGCAGCAAGAGATAGTAAAACATCTCCACTGCCTGAACACACTGAGTGACTTGCTCTACCTTTATCAAAGGAAACCACAACAGGTTTCACTACTTGAATGAAATAAAGCCTGAAAGGAGATAGGAGAGAGACAATGAGGAGATTAATGCTAGTCTTGATGGAAGACTTCCTGGCTGGCTGCTCTTGCCCAAAAAGTCCCTCAGAGAACAGAATTAGTGGGTTTTATGGACATATTAGCAGCATTTCTTCATCTGATGCCATCCATGTTTAAATGCTTCATGTTCAGAGTTATGTAGCCTGGGTTACCCTTTCTTTTGTATCTGTGGTAATGGGCTTGTCTGCAATGTACTGCAGAGGTAGAGCAAGGTGGGGGAAATGAGCGACACTCAAATGTCTCTCCCTGTTGGGATGGGTGCATGGCCAGGGGAAGGCTTATAGCCTGCATGTAAATCTGCAGTACTTGGCCATCCAGTTCAGTGGCACCAAGGGACACCCTTGTGAGCGCTGTAGCCACATGTTCCCAGGCAGCCTGTTCCAGGCTTAGGTCAGGCCGGGTGCTCAAGCAGCCAACATAGGTTGCTTGCTCAATAATTTCTAGTCCTTGTTAGCAAATGGTGATGGTGCAGTGTTGCTCCTGGTTGTAAGCCATGGAAGTACAATGCTACCACAGGTGACCTCCACTTTATGCTGCCATGCAGTACTCAGAGCAAGGTAGGCTGTATTTTTGCTCTTAGAACAGGCGCAAAATGGTACTTTGAAGCAAAGTAGGACTTGCGAGTCAGAATTTGTGAACTTCAACAGATCAGAGTTTTATTTAGTGTGTTAAATTCTGTATCTTAAAATCTGTTCTGGACCTTAGAACAGTTTCTGTTCCCTGTTTATTCTTCGGACAGATTAGATAAACTGAGATCATTGTGATTTTACCACTATGAAGAGCCGCAAATTCTAATGCTTTTCATCCAGACCATGCCGAACACACTTTGATGACTTCACAGATATTGAAACCCAGCTTTAATCTGTTTATGGTTTTGCAGAATTATAATATAAGTGAACTGAGCTTGCATAAACCCAATATACAAACTCTTCACCTCATCTTGGCTTCTATTACCTATCTTAAAAGTGGAAATTTTTTAAAATCACATTGAAGTACAGTTTCAATTACATCCTGTTAATAACTAATAATTTAATTGCAACTTAGTGCAACATCCCACCCCACCAAGGCTTGGGATTTAAAGGATTATGCCTGCAGGGGTGAGGACAGTTTGGTTTCAGAGCTGTATCTCCTCAGAGTGACTACTCCTGATGGATTGTGAACAAAATTTTATTGTGAAATACATGTCCTTATTGGAATTGCTGTTAACTTCATAATTGCTCTGTAATTACTAAAGAGAGAGTATCTTACACTTCTGACAGCCAGGTGCATGTATTGCTTAATCTGTCTCCATTATGGACTTGGCTCAGTTCCTGGGGGTGCTTTCCGATCCTCTTTCAGTTGTGCAATACCAAAACTGACTAAATGGCACGTCTACTGTTTTCTTCCTGCTTCAGAGCTAACAACAGGAGCAAACAGATGTGAACTTTGAAGACACTGAAGAATCTGGCTAGAGATGCCCAGCTGAGAGCTGGGCATGCCACTCCTGCTGGGAGCTCTTTTCCCACATGGAGGCCTTGCTGCCTGCCCAGTGGCAAGCTCCATGCAGGGCAGTGGGGAACACAGCCTGGCTCAGATCAATCACTCCTCCTGCCCTGCAAGCGTGAAATGGTACTGCAGCACCTCGACAGGCAGCATTGCCAGAGGCTGAGAAGGCTACCAGGGCAAAGGTCAAGGGTCTTTCTTCTGGACATCTTCAGGCTGGAATTTGGGTTAGAAAAAGGTTCATCTCAAAGAGTGATTAAGAGTGGGACAGCAATGAGATAAACAGTGAGTTGTCAGCAGCTTCAGATGAGATTCTTGCCCTGGGGGAAGTGCCATTCATCTGTTTTGCTGTGTACTGGGTCAGAGCTTATGCTAAAATATTGCAGATTGTCAGCTTTGTCTGTGGCTTTGGGAATATTTCAGTGGCCCGTGCTGCATGCACTGGCATTCTAATGGAGTCTTATGAAAGGGCTTTTTTGGTGTAATCCATCAACAGATAAGCTCAGGGAGAAAGAGAAGGAGGATTCAGCACCTGTCCCAAGAGAAGCAACAATGAAGATGCATGCAATTAAGCATCCTCCTCTCCCTTTGGTACACTCAGCATAGCAGGGCCTCCAAGGATCTCGTCATGCACAGTGCTAGCTGAGTGGGTGTCCTGTCTGACTAAAGCTTTCCTCAATAATGTTTTCACTTACATGTAGAGAATAAAGTTCTTGTCTTGTCCCTTCCTTTATCTTTTTTTCCCAGAGAAATCAATATTTTTGTTATACGTGACCAAGGAACAACAATCTCATGGGGGTTTTGTCAATTTTCATTGATTTTCCGGTAGAGCAGAAATCAATGAAACAGGTTACTACAGATACAACTTGCTTGTTACACATGTGACAGCAATGCAAAGCTCTGACCGGGCAGTAATTTCTCCCAGGACTGATGTTGTGTCTCCAAGACCACCAGCAGTGTTCAGTTCTCAGGCAGCAGGAGCCCATGGTAGCCTGCAGAGTACCCCAGTCTATCTGCAGCTCTCCCCTCTCTCTTCTTCCCAGCTCATGTGCCTGCAGGGCTTGGAGGGTCCTTTTATTAGCATCCAGCTTCAAGCAGCTACCCCTCAGGAGGCTGCTTATGCCCAACACTTTTTTTCCCCATAGCCCAGGCTGCCTGTGGCCTATTTTCTGGGCTCATGACTGGAAACTCTTGGATCTTGGGTTGACAAACTGGCTTTGTGCTCTCCTCTGCCAGGAAGATGGAGGTCCCCTTGGGCTATGGAGACAAAAATTGTCTCTTTTTGAATATGCTTGAAGTGTCATATTACTCTTCAGTCCCTGTTTCAAGGTCAGATGATGCCAGCATGGCTCCCTTGTCCTTGAAAGAATATGAAGCATCAGGCTTCCCCTGCCCTTTTCTCAGTTGTCTTCTTCTTCCCATAGAGTAGAAATTGTCTTTCCAAGAGTAAAGAATGCACTTTGTGTAATAATAGATAAACCTTTCAGCTGCCACAACTCCCCTTTTCCCATTTCCTCTGTTGTTAGTATCCCTTTTCTGCTGAGAAGTGATTTAGCCATGAGACACTCAGCAAAACACTGGCATTTCAGGAGGTGCTGCAGAAGACCAGAAGGAGGAATTTTTAATTTCAGAAAACATTTGTGTCTTCAAGGTCTCACAGTCGGTGCAGTTCTAGGAAATGCTTTGAAGTAGAGAAGGATATGAGATTTTTTTGGAGTGACTCATGGTTTTTATAGATTACCAGTTTCACAGCCTTGGAGGCTGATAAGTCTGTCCACAGTGCAGGTGCAGCAAGCACCCTGTGGAGGCATTAATGTGTGTGCAGGGGGTTTGTGTCAGTGTTGCTGCAGGGAGATATGATTGTGTGGATGCCCTTGACTTCTCAACCCCGCTGTTGTGCTTGCTGGGGGGGCTCCCATGGCTTTAGGATTCAGAACCATCTATATGAGTACAGGGGGAGAAAAGAAAGGATGGCTGCATGACTCTTGATGCAAAATTGCACTCTTAGAGGGAGCAAGGAAGAGAAAGCCAACATGGGGAGTCTTGAGGAGAGACCTGCACAGAAGCAGCTGCATGCCATGGCATGGGCAAATGAATTCCAAGTACCCACAAGTACATCATGACATCTGAGTAGGCACTGAGAGCTGCACCACAGCATGCCAGAGTCTGAAGGGAAGACTGAACTGGGCTTTATGTACAGTCCACTTTGTGCACAGTGTGCTGTTACTGCTGCTGTACCTTCCTTTCTATCAAATTTATGGCTTATTTTAAGACTTCTGCCAGTAAATGGAAGTGGAAGAAGTGGGAAGTTGAGGAGAGATGTAAATGCAGCATGATTGTGCTTTATTAGGTACAATTGCTTGATAAGGTCCAGTTTGGGGTTAATGCCTGAATCTAAGTGTGACTTAGCAGTAATTCACAGCACACTATGTTTTGGAGCTGCAACACTCTGTTGTCTTTTTCCCTGGTTGTGGCATGCTCCTAAATATCCTCCCTTCAAGTACCATGTCCAGGTGTTTTCTAAACAAATACAGATAAACATATGCAGAGCAAATGCCAGGCCTGTTTTTTCTCCAGGAAAACATCTTGGACTTTCGGTTCTGTCATCAGTCAGATGAGAGTCAGCTGCCCTAGGCCTGCTCCTATTCCCTGCCTGTTCTGGAGTGCATATTCTTCCAGATGTTTGGTTCTCACTGGAAGCAAATTTCACATAGAAGCATTCTTTAATAGGGTCCTGCCAAAATTTGATCCCACAGTTGGGCTAACTGACACTACAGAGGCCCCCTGTCTCTGGGTGCTGTCCTCTGTGCTGTGTGTGGCTCTGTGGGACATTGCTGGTTCAGCATCACACAGTGTTCATGCAATTCCAGGTATCAGGACGCACCTTGGCCTCAGAAAATATAAAAGGCCTCATCCTGAAGAACTTTGGAGGTACCTGTTCCTTTATAACTTTTTTACAGTGTTTGGAGGCAGTGACTTGTATGGAGGTGGGAGGATGGCACACATTTGTCACCGCCTCTCCATTACCTTGAGGCAGGTTAGCCAGGTTGTAGATTAACTGTGCACAAAAGCCCAGCAATTACAGAGCTATTATAGATATGCCATTATGTATATCCTTATGTTTATGACTTCATTTTTTCTTAACCCCATTTCTCAAAGGTGAATACACTGAACATGTGGTGTTTTCTCAGCCTGGGCTGACACAGGCTTTGTGTGACCTGCCTTATTCCTGAATGGGATTTGCCTTCCTGCCTGCCCTGCCAGCTATCTGCTGATCCACCCTGGGGCTCAGAACAACTGGGACTGAGAGACCTCAAGGAGATGTCCATCAGAGCTGTTTGGCATGGGCTGTGGTAGCAGAGGGCCTTGTTCATGCTGCCTGCACTTACTGCATGCTTCTGTGCTCCTTATGAGCTCAGCTGAGAGCTCCCTGCCCTGCTGTGGTCACCGGGGCTCAGCTCAACTGGAGCTTGTCAAAACCAAAACAGAGCTTGGTGTCAGGAAGGAAGGCACGAGAGCAGACACTGTCTTGAAACTGCTGAGCACTGACTATGAAGGAACAAGGGAGTAAATAACCCTTGGGAAAAAGGAGAGCAGGGTGGAGGCTGAATCCTTGCATCCTCCCTGTGGAGGCTCCCTGCACAAAAGGCAGGCAGACTGCAGGAGTCAGCAGAGACACCGTGGAGGTATTTGGATCCCCCATTGTCTCTGAGATGGCAGCCTGTGTGAATGGATGCATCTTGGACTGACAAGGGGAATAGCCACCTCTTCTCCCTGCTCTCTGGCCAGCACGCTTGCTGTTTTTGGGGCCTGGTTTGCTCAGGCTATTGGAAGCAGAGGCAGCTCCTGGCCTCACCAAGGGACCAGGGGTGTGCTAGGATGTGTGATCACTCTGCTTGGCTGTTGGGGAAACTAGTGCATGCCAGCCTGCAGAGCTGCTTTGAGTGCCTTCTCATTAGCTGGCTAATTTCTCTCTCAATAATGCGTATATTATATTGGCATGGCTGTCGAATGAATGCAGAAAGCGTTGGGAAATGCATGTTGACTTACAGACAGCTGGAGATTTAGTGTGATTCACAGAAACACCCATAGCTGAGAAAATACTCATAAAAGTAACCAGACACTTAACACTTCCACTTCTGGCTGGAACAAGGAAGTGCCAGCTTCTCAGGAAAACAAGTGGGCTGGCTCGCTCAGGTGTGTCTGAACCGTAGGAGGAATTTGCCCTGAAAACATTCTTGATTCAGCCTGATAAACTCAGTCCCCCAGTTTTTGTGTTGGCTGCAAGTGGCCCAGTGACATCAGTGACATCAGACAAGAGACTTTTGTCAGGCTTGGGGGAGTGGGGAGATCAAAAAGGGAAGGACAAATCCAGACCCACATTTTGCAACTCTTTTGAAAAGCCTTGCCAAACCCCAGAGCCAAAAGTGGCTGAGCTGGGGAATACCATGAGCACAAAGTTTGCCTCTTGAGCCTGTCTCCCATGCTCTTCTTTCTCTCCAAACTTTTGCCACTGAGCTTGCAAACAGAAAACAAACTCGATGTCATTGACTTCGGCAAGTCTCTGTGCGTGTGGCAATGGTTCTGTGTGTATCAGCAGGAGTGCAGTGCTTGGGAAAAGCAGCTGTGACATAAGCTGAGGCTGGGAGGCACTAGTAAACTCCGGTCAGGGAAACCCCACTGGCTGTCTTTAATGCCAAGCTCAAACCATGGTGGCTCACTAGACAGGTATCCAGGGCAGGGGCTTCAGAAGGGAGGAGATTTTTGGGAAATCCTCTGTCCTCTCTGGAGCTGTGCACTGCAGCGTAGGCAGTCTAGCAGATGTTTCACTGAGGATAGCCGCCTTCTACAGTCTCAAATTGCCAAGTTCTGCCCTTCTTTCTCCCTTTTCCCCTTCACAACTGAAAAAAATTCCATCTCTTCTCTAAAGTTTAGAGTTTTGGAGGTGCCTAGTTAACAAGGTGGATTTTGAAATAAGAACTTGAGAAAAAGCTGAAAACACAGGACTGAGCACTGAGTGCAGCCTTCCTGTGGCACATCCTTACTTACATCAGGGAACCCTTTAGAAGGAAACACTCCTGCGCAAAGCATACACTGACACCCTGTCCCTTTGCAAGCAGAATTAATCATACTTATGTGCCATATTCCATTTTAATTTTTATTGCACAGTCCAAGATTAAAGGTTAATGTAATACGTCTCCCCATCTCCACTCCCATTACAATGGAGTGCTTTGAATAACTATTAACTTCGTGGTTAACTGAAAGAAAATTGTTAATCATCTACAAGCTTATGTTGCATAAAAATCATTCTCTGTAACTTTCTCTTGACTGTGGGAGAGCCCTTTCCTCAACACTGACCTTCAACGACACCTGGTACCTGCAGCCTGCAAAACACAGAAAACCATACTACATGAGCTTATCATCTAGCCAAGGTCATAAACTACGTGAATCAGTGGAAAGCAACTTATGTTTGTTGGTGTTGATGTTGATCCAACATCCAGTTCTTCTGCCAGCAAAGATACAGTTATCCGGGTCTTCAGAAAGCACCTAATGGGTTGCTTTGTTTTGTTCTCTAATTTAGCAAGTTAAGGCTAATCGGTGGGGAGCTGGGTGTTGCTGGGACACACACCGTGAAGGCACAGCCTGTCCTTCCCACTGCACAAGACGTGCGCAGACTGGCACGTGTGTGCACACTGCAGTTCAGTGGCAAGGTTAGGGCTACTTGCCCTAGAGACCAGATCTCGAATGAGCGTCAGAGCTGTGGGGAGAGGGGTAAACCCGTGGTGACTTAGGCATCCCCCCCCCAGAAGAGCCTGCTGGCACTGCAGATGCAGAGTAGTGGATTCTGCTGCTTTCTGCCTCCCTGTGCAGCCGCTGCCAGTGGCCAAGTTTGGCTGCAGAGGTGCAGCCTCCCTGCTGAGCGATTACATGGAGGAGGCTTTCGTCCAGCCATTCGAGAAATAAATCACCCACTGTTTGTGAAGTAGGAGGGAAGCTCTTGGGACGGTGAAAGATTAGACTGTAAAGCCTCACAAAACTCCCCTTCTGGCTGTAAAGATGGGCTGTGGATGTTGTGTTTTTTAGCTCTTTAAATGATTATTTCTGTGCCAGACTTATTAGGCAAGATATTGTTAGGATCTTGGCAAAGAGATAAATAGGGCTGCAGGCTTCACAGTCTCTCCTTTCCACATCTGGTCACTGTCAGGCCTTTAGCTAATAGGCCGAGGGCTGTGTGCTACAGTAAACAGCCTCTGCAGCTGCTAGGAGCTAAATGTAACTATATATTGCTCCAAACACAAACATTTCCACATTAGGCATTGCATGTCCTCCCCCAGTACAGAGCCGTAGCCACTGACCCCGGGAGCCTGCACTGCATCAGCTTGCCCTGGCTTCTCCTTGGCCAGCAAATTCCGTCTCTTTTTATGGCTGTGGCTCTCGAAAGTGAGAGCAACAGCCCCTGGTTAGGTCAAGTTGAATGCGGCCAAGCATTGTGCAACCTCCTGCAGGCAGTCTCAGTGCTGAACAGCCAGGAGCCACAGGGTGGCTGAGGCAGGGTTCCTGCCGGGAGAGACTTGCTGAGGATGGAGGATGGTAAGCAAACTGGGGAGAAATGTGTGGTCCCAGACATCAGGGGGCTGCAGAGGGAAGGGTTTTGAAGGAAGGCACAAATAGCTCCAAGGTCTCCTAGGCCTTTCTAGGCATCTCTGGTTGGGTCCCCCCAAGCCCAGCAGAGACCTGGGAGCTGCTCTTGGCTCTTGCCTGGACTTCAGGCAAATTGCCTTGTATGCAAACATGAAGTCTCTTGCAGGTGTCCATGTACAGTGGCCAGCTCCCCCAAGTTGTGTGCTTCCTCCCCTCTTCCTTTTCTCTGGTTTGTGCTTCTCTCTGCTGTCCAAGGCCAAGAGCAATTTTGTCAAGGCTGCAAGGTGCTTGCTAAACTTCTCTCATGAGAAATGCAAATATGTCTCATCAGCTGGAGCCTTTGTCCACCACTATGATAAAAATAAAATCAACTTCCATCTGGTAGCTGCAGGAGCACTCACTCACGCCTGAGGGATGCTGTGAGTGGAGGGGGTTTGGTGTAGCTGTTTTCAGATCTGGCCTGTTCCCAAATTGCTGCAGAAGTTTGTCCTTCGGAGCCTGCTCAGGTGAACTGGATAGACGACAAGGCTCAGGGAAGCTTTGCCCCAGTGAAGCATTTGGGTGTCTAAAGCAATCTTTCCAGAGAAGGCTTTTCCAAGACCAGGAATCCAACAGGGTGTGTGTGTCCTGGGCACCAGCCTCCAGTTTGGAAATTTGGCACACTGTGCTGACTGGGCCCTGATTAAATATCTTCTAATTAATTAAGTGTTAACCTGTTTACATCAGCCCTCCAGCCTGCTTGTCCATGGCACAGCACTGCTTGGCGCTGCAGGAAAGAAAGACACCTTTTGCTGTTCGGCTGACTCCAGGCTGGATCAGCTGGCCAGGTGCACAGCCAATTTCCATCGCCGCTTTGAAGCTGAGAAGTACTTTGAAAAGAATAGAGCCTTTAGCCCTGTAAGTAAAAGCCATTTATCTTAGGATGAAAAAGTGCTGGCATGGAAAAATTCCAATGCTATGAAAGTCTCTTTTCCTAAATGTCTTGGATACTTGCTGGATTAGGTTCACTGGTAAGGAGCTCCGAGTTATGAATGTCTATTTTACATAAATGAACTGCAGAAGGAAAAGGCAAGCAGTGGCATACTTGTAAGTGGGACGGAGCAAGATTCCCTATGGACCAGACATTTCTGAGATTGCTTTTAGCAGTACGGTCAGTGTTGCTGCAGCCAGCTGAGGTGGTGGTAAATCCCTTATTGTAACCATAGCTGTTACTGTTTCCCAAGGGTATAGTATCAGCAGAATACCTTTTATAAACAAAAGCAAAGCACCATTGGCTTTGCTCTGCATGACTGTTTAATAATGCTTTGTGCTCCACATGGAGAGCGTCAGAGTGTTTTGTAGACGCGAATGAAATTAGCCTCATGATGCTCTGGTGAGGTGGGGATGTGTTATTAGTCCTTTCTTTGGGCTGAGTGTGTGTGTGGTGTAGGATTCCCAGTGATGTGGAGTGGTCATGCCTGTGCTTTCCAGCAGGAGACGCCTCAGTGAGATGGGACCTTCTGCAGCCCCCAGCCTGCTCCACCATTCCCTCTCCAGATGGTTTCTGATGCCTGGTGTCAAGGGTGCAGGAGGAGGTGGTGGCAAGCATGATGCTGTGTCAACCTTCTGCTAAGCACAGACTTTCTCCTGGGTCAGAACAATCTTCCACTGCTCAAGGTCTGCTGAGCAGAGAGAAAATTCAGGTCCTCCTCTCGGGTTGCTCAGTGTATCTTTCAGGGTCTTGTATCATCTTGCAGTGGGTGAGCTCCTTTTCCTGCATGCCAGTGAGGGATATTGGGGATGCTGGAGAGGAGCTCTCTTGCTTGAACTGTGCATGGCTCTGACCTCTTGGGTTGAAAGATGGGATGTTGTCTGCAGCTTTCCAATGATGCTACCCTCCTTATGCACAGTAGGCCCAGTTTTGTCACAAACATCAGCGCTGGTCCTGAGCGCTGTATCAGAGCTACAACTGATGCTTCGCTTTAAATAGATCCTAAGAAAACCTCTCTGTTTTTCTTGACATGGTACTTACTGGTGCTTTCCAAGAAACAGGGGAAAAAACCCTGGATTCACAGTGGTGACTTTGACTCCATCTGGCAAAATCAAGCCGATCTCCTAAATGAGAAAGGCACAGCCACAAGCAGGAAAAGTCAACGGGTCACTGGGAGAACCAGCCTGCTCCTTCTGACTCGGTGGCTGCCAGTGACAAAATTTCATCGGTACTTGGTTAAAAGATCCCTCCATTTTAGGATTTACTCTGCCACAAGAATACCAAAGGCCTTTCCAGATACACGAGATCTCATATGGAGTTTAGTATTGGATTTCAGGAAATTTGCTACACTACCCTGCTCTGCTAGGTAAATATTTTGTTTCCAAATCATCATTTGCCTTTCTGGGTCATGTGACCTGTGGGGCTGCTATGCTCATGCTCATTGCAGAAGTGAATTACTGACAGAGTGGACTGGAGAGCATGGATGCAGGGGAACAGAAGAAGACATGCCAGTTGCCTCTCTTACCACCACCTGGAGTGTGCTGCATTCCCTCTGTGGAGTCTCTAGGACCGTAGTGGCCTGAAGCTCAGAGGAAGGGCTGAAACCTTCCTCCAAGTGGGGTACTGGTAACGGCACTTGTTTTGGAGCTCTCTGGTGAGGGGACTGCTCTTTGAAGTGGCTCAGAGTGGACCTAGAGGTCTGCACTTCTTAAACCAGACTGGGGAGCTATCATGCATCCTGGGGGGAAGAAACTTCTGCAACCCCCTTCTGGAAGACCCTTTCTTGTCATCTCCTTTGCTGTGTTACTGTCTTCTGGCTGAATGTTCAGCCAGCAGGAGCTGAGCAACCACCCTGCCTATGCAGTAGTAGCACACAGGCAAGAGATGAAAATAGCACTTTTTAGCATTGTCTCCATAATTCAACTCCTCTGTGTCCTCCTGAAGGTTTGTTGGCTAGTGTCTGCCTACAGCACTGGTTGTGCTCTGTGAATGCCAAGGGCTCTGCTCTTGAGTGCCCTTGGCTGGCATTTGGCTGCCAAGGTATCACAGGATCACAGAAAGAGTAATGTTGGAAGGGACCACTGATGGGGTCATCTGGTACAACCTCTCTGCTCAAGCAGGGTCACCCCACAACATCTCTGGTAAACCTATTCCAGTGAGCAGCCACCCACACAGTAAAGGGTACAACTGCCAGAGTGAAAGGCAGATCACTGCACTCAGGGCTTCAGCTCTGGTGAGTCAACATTGTTTGGCTAGAGATGAGCTCAGGCTGCGACCTTCCTGATCCTTTCCCTCTGACTGCTCACAGCTGTTTGGAGATACAGTCTTGTTTGTTTGGGAATGGGTATTCAAACTGTAATCTTCTACCATTGGGAAGCTGGCTTGGGAAGTCCTGGTGGACTTTACCACTGCTGGTTGCAGCCAAGCTGGGAGAAGCAAGAGCACACAAAGATGCAATGAGGGCTACAGGTGATGCTTTCCTCTTTCTCAGCCAGAGGTCTGAACTGGCCTCTCCATCCTTTCATGAAGCGGCCATTCTGACTAGTCCACGTCCAAATTCATGAACTTTGCTTATGGAAGAGGTGGAAATCTAGTCCTGGGGAAAATACTGTGCTGGAGGTGGTGATTTTCATGATGGGCAGAGCCAAACCCCATATTCCAACAGGAGCTTAAGGATCGATGCACTTGAAGACCTTGTCAGGTCTGGATCTGAATTTTTTGTCTGGTTCTGTCTTAATGACTGGCTGGACTATGCACTCCTAAAATCCAAACTGTTCATCCTGTAAAGCTCCATCTCTGAGGAGAAGTTGCCAACAGCATTACCTATACACAGCAGACCAGGTGGGCTTCTTATTTTGAGGGTGGTGGTGAAAACTGAAGTTTAGTTTTGTTTTAGGACTATGTTCACACATCTTACTAGGCATGCAAGCATTGATAGGGAGAACTCAGGGCAGTTTTGTCGTCCGTCCATGCCAGTTGGTGAGCTGTGGAGGGAGCACGAGCATCCCTGACAGGCTCTGCCCTACTGACCCTCTCCTTCCATGCCTGTTGCTAATTACAGCTTGGCTTATGTCATGATGCTTGAATTTGAGAGCCACTTTTGCAAACTCTCTGTTATCATGACATGTATCATTGATACCAGTAGGCAGTCTTGGTGTGTAGATAGAAATTCCATCCTCATCTGAACTGATTGCTGGCCTTTTGCAACACTGCTTAAAATCTGGGCTTTTTATCATCTGAACAGTAAGTCTCTGGTACTTCCCACTTATTTTTTTTCTCCTGCCTGTAGTGCCCGGAATGTATGTTAACAGTCTATTGATGTAAATGATAATTAGGGGATTTGTCAAGAAAAATGTGCATGAACTTTTCAAGCTGCCATTCAAAGAAAGATTTTTTACAGTCAACTCTCAATTATCTGTGGGTGCATTCTCTGAGCTGCAGATTAGATGTGCCATGTATAAAAATCCCAGAACTCTTTAAGAGCCATTATAAAGTATAATGCACAATGTTTTTTTATTTATAACCACAAGCTGCATCTTAAATTTGTTTTTTCAAAGGTAAAGTTATTAAAGCACAGCATTCCTAAGGCCTTATTTACATATATTTTGTATTATTAATTTTGCTTTCCTTTCTTTGCCCTCATTACCCCAGATACTGAGAGCTGAGCATATCAGATTATAGAATCTGTGGAGGAGGGCATCTGACACAGTAACCTTTCCACAGTTTTCTTTTCTTCTGGTCCTACATAAGAGTTTCTGCAGTGTGATGCTGCACAGCCAGATGGAGTGGAGAGGCGGGGGGAATGCTCTGCTTGAAAGAAATAAAGTCTGTACCTGAAGGAGCATGAGTGTGTGACAAACAGCTGAAAGAGAAAGGATGTCTTAAAAACTATTTGTCAGGCTGGAGAAACATCAACTTGTTAAAAACATGCCTGTTCAGTTAAAAGGATGAATTGACAGATGAAGGCTTAGTGCAAATTCAGCTGCCATCACTTCAAAAGCCCTCACAGCTGATTCAGCAAATTTCTGTTTCCATACATAATGGATGCAGCCAGTATGCCATTACTATGCCCACAACAAGACTTGTGTTAAGCTCTTTAAATTAGCTGTTTATGATAGTCACACTCTATAGCTGTAGCTTATTTTTTCCTGGGTTTCCTGCCCTTCACATGCCTTTTTTTTTTTGCAGCCCTGGGAACAGCTGCCTAAGCAAGGATTTTGGGGAGGGAATGGTACTGACTCAGGGCTACCGTGCTGAGATTTTCAGCCATGCATCTCGTATTCTCTTTGGCCTGTGTGTTGCCTGCAAGTCCCACTGACGTGTGCTGGTGCTGCCAGTCCTCAGTGTTAGCCAGCAAACGGGGTCCAACAGTGCCCCAGACTGACCCGCAGGGTGCTGGCATGCAGGAGCGCACAGCAAGGGCACTGACCACTTTCTCCCCACACTTGTCCTCACTTCTTCCTTGTCATCTTCTCTCTGCCTCTGCTGCCAGGAACACCTTTTGTCTGCACCGCCTCCTCTCAAGGGTCCCATTTGTCACAACAGCCTGGAGCTGCTGCCCTGTTCTTGTGCCATCAGTCTGGGCATGTTCCCCTCCTGCCTGCCTGTGCTCTGGCCATGTCAGTGCTGTGTACAGTTAGTGCTAGAGAAGGGCCCAAATCAGCTCCACCTAGACTTTGGCAGCATTTGAGTCCAGATCCATGGTTTGATTATACAGCTCTCCAAGAATTGACACCTGGGGTTTTTTTTAGTGTTGCTTGGAGAGTTTGAAAGTAGCTTGAGATTTTCACAAGAAGTCCTGAAGAGTAAAGTATTATGGAATGGTTGTCAACATTAATCCAAACCCTACTGCCCTATGATAGATTTACTTCCTTTTTTAGCTGAAGGAATGAAGATGAATAAGAAACAATAAAAACAAACAAAAAATACTTTTTCTGTGAAAACATAAAACAATTATAAACTTAGTACCTTTTTATTTGAGCCAGAAGATTTTCTGAAAACAACTTTTGGCTGATTTTTTTTTTAAAATGTTGTTTGAGAAATGTCAACCAGCTCTAGTATCTTTTGAAAGATGTTGCACTTAATAAAACTTCAGGCAGTGAGGCAGAAACCATATACCCATTCATCTCCTTTATCCCCTTGCTCCCTTTCCCTGCTGCCCCACTAGCTCCCAAATGCGCAAGCCCTATCAGGTAATGGGAGCCCTTCTACTGGCTACAGTGTGTTTTCTAGGCTACAGAGACATTTTGTGAGCCACAGCTGCAGGGCAGCCATCCAAGCAGCCAAGGGAAGCATACATACATACCTCCACGGTACCTCTGCATCGGGGCAGTGGGAGCTGTGACACCTGCAGAGGATGTGCTCTGTGGAGGCCAGTAAAACAAAGCAGAGCACGCAGTGGTTATGTTTAATCCCTGTTTCCTTAAACAGGCTTTTTTCCTCCCTCTCTTGATCCTGGGATGTGTAAAAGCCATTGCAGATGAAACATGGCCCCAGAAAGCCTGTGGAGGAAGGATGGAGCAGTTGAAGCTCCATATGGCACCCTTTGCAGGGCCGGCAGCAGGGCAAAGCTGCCTCCAGGGGCTTCCCCTTGCTGTCCCTCTCCAGAGGTGGGACCATGGGGATGGCAAAGTGCTTATGGACCCCGGATGCATAGGCAATGTTTCTGTTTGCTATGCTGTTTTTGGAAGTTTTCAGAAGGTAAACAAGAGCCTCCTCTTGATTCACTGAATTCATTAGCAAGCTGTAGGATGGTATTTACATTGCTAAGGTATTCGCACAAGCTCTCTCCCAGACGGCAAATTCACCGGGGAGGAGGTGACCTTCAATGTTTTTGTTTTGCCCTGTATCTGGCACACAGAGGGCCTGCCTGTTTGACTGTAGTGCCTGGGTATTGTAATCAAAATAAATCATCCTTATCATCGCTGGTGGCAATACTGCAATGGAAACAGGAACAGGCGCCTACTTTGCATTTTGCAAAAATTACATCACTGTGAGGAGTGGGATGGGAGGTCGGAGGAGGAACTCCAGGCAGCTGCAGGTGCCACCTCTCTTAAGCAGGGCTCTCCTTTCTGGGGCCAACCTCCTGGCTTGGCAGCAGCATGGACAAAGCACTGCGCATGGCTGGAGAACTGATCTGCTGCCCAGATCAAAGCAAATAACTGGGAACTATTTCTAATGAGAGAAAAGGAGAGAGTGTGGTGATGTTCTGGTTCAGCCTATCACAAATTGACAAAAGAACCCCCCAGTCCTCTATTTCTGCCCTCCCTGGGCAAAACACAAGTTAAAGAGCATTCAGTGAATAGTGGAACTATTTAAGACTGCTTCTTTTACTATGGATTTATATGGTTCTCACAGTGTTTAGGGCTGGCTGACTGACTTAATTCTTGTAATACTGAAGAAAATGAGCATTTGGAGAATCTACTCAGACTAGCAGAGCTATGGATACCATAATCATAGGAAAAAAACATTATAGTTTGCATGTATTCAAACCCAGCAGCTCCATACAAAGAGCAGGCCATGAGCTGAAGGCTAAATTCTCTGATGATCAATAAGATGTAATAATTCCTTTGAAGGAGGATTTGAGAGACCCTGTCTAGCTGCATATTTTCATGAAACTTGTAGCAGCGACTTCCTATCTCAAAGGCCAAAATGTTTCAAAGAGGATTTTCCAGCTGGTGTCAAGTAAAACAGATGTGGGAAAGGTGAGGAGATGTGTAGGGAAGAAAGAGCTTGTGGGCTTGAAGCAAAGCCAGGTGAAGCAGGTCCTGCTTCCTACCATAAGCAAGGCACACACGCTGCTCACGCCTCCTCTGGCTGGCCATAAGGCAGGGATGAGCACGATTGATGTGGGCACTTAGGCTGTTGAGCACTTTGGTCTCCTTGAGTATGAGATGTCACTCCCTTGCTGCAGGCCCTTCAAACCTCAGGCAAAGACGCTGGCTCTGTCCCCTAGGAAAGGGTAGTCAGGAAAGGCATCTCAGCTGGAGGGTCAGCCAGGGAACGTTTCCAACTTGAGCTACCCCATATGATATCCCTGGTGATGCTCTGCACCCTGGCAGGAGTAGGCAAAGGGATTTAAGATGGGTTGCTTTAGTACTTCCACACTCCTCCTTCTCTTCCTGCCTCAAAGAGACATACCTTAGCTTTGAAGCCTTTGAAATTACATCAAAGGATGAGATTTCCAGAGGAGCTTAAGGGAGTTGGTTGCGCTCATCTCATTGATGGTCAACAGGAGATGGGTGCTTAATCCCTGGAGGTGCTTTGAAAAACTTGTCCTACATGTACATCCTTGCTGGGGAGGAAGTGAAAAGCAGCTGCAGATTCTTGGCTTTGTAAAAGGCAGATCTTGCCTTTTTTCTGAAAAAAAATAAAACAATGATGATTTTGAAAATTTTGTCCAAAACTTAAGTTTCTGTAAAAACCACCAACTGCTTTTTAAAGGAGAAGCATTTAAAACCAGTCTGTGATTTTGCTCGATACAAAAGATAGTTATTCATCTGATGATAACTGGGGTGCTGTTATTCGCTCTCTCTTCGGCACCACTGCGAGTGTTGTGTAATCTCTCTGGAAAGCTGAAAGCCTCTCAACATGGAGGCTGTTACCTGTGCAGGTAGTACTCCTCTCTTGGTGTCGTCTTTCGGCAGTACTTAAGTACAGTCTGTGTTACTTTCTGACAGGGGTATCACCACTCATTTGCTTCTGCTGGTGTTGTTTAACTCATAAGACCCCAGAGGGGGAACTGCAGGAGCAGCATGCACTGGTGCACTAGTGGGATCTTCTCACTGCTGCCAGTGCCAATGCTAGATGGCTGCTACTGGGCTGACTTGGGACCCTGAGGTGCTGATAGGACTTGCTGGGGACCGTAAGTGCTGTTTTGGCCAAGCCTGCTCAGAATGATGTGCCACCAGGCGAGCATGGGATGTGTGTGTGACTACTGCTGGCACCTGTCCTTGGGGCTGGTGTAGCCAGGAGGAGGGGTAGTGAGAGGGGGTGTGGCTGAAAGCTGGTGTTGTTGGGCTCCTTCAGAAAGGCAAAAGAAACTGGGCTGCAGCCTGCTGTTGTGCTATTTTTGTTCAAGGTAATAACAGGAACTCCACTGTAAATAAAAATAGACAAGTGAAGAATATCCCGAGTCTGTCTCTGCTCATTTCTTTCCTGGCGAGGAATTATCCCACTCCAGAAGAGTAAATCCTTCTTGTCTGTTCCTTGGAAACTGGGGCAATAACACTGGAAGGGAAAGAAGAGAATGCGGTGTTGTCACAAGGGTGACAGCACCATATTGTACACAGAGTGCCAAAAATGCATTCTTTAAAGCAAATAATAGCTGTGCTCTGCAGGGCTCATCCTGATAGCATGAGGGCAGGCAGAGCCAGTCTCCGCCACTCCTGGTGCCAGACTGCACTTGGTGCGGAGGCTGCACTGGGTGAGGGCCCTTATCTCTCAGCTGCCCAGAGGGGCTCTGCCGCTAGCTCTTTGTCGGCTCCATCACATCTCTCCCCTCCTAACTGTCACCCACACTTTGGCAGCACCTCACCTTTGGAAATGCATAGCATTCCTGCCTCAGCTGATAACCAAACAAGGTTTGAGGGGCTTTGAGTTTCTTTCCTCGATGATGTCAAGTGTCTTTGTCATAAAAGACAACCTTTTGTTGCAAAGTCTGAATTTCTGAGGGTACTTTGCATTTCCCACATGATGTAATGAGTTGAAAATCTCCCACCTTTAGCAACTGAACAAGTTTTTTGGTTAATAACTGCTGCTGTAATCAGAAAAGTGCACTAACTGCATTATTCCCACAGAGCCAAGGGACTGTGCCAAGAATTGGGTTAACTGACCCTTGTCACAGTCTGCTGGCCCCTCTGATGGTGCTAAATGGTGCTCGCTTGCTCCACTTCAAGTGTCCTTAGCGTTTGAGGAAAACCCAAGTCGTCAGGAAATGCAAAACCATTTTAGCAGGAGTCCCAGCAGATGCTTTGAGGAACGTGCAGATGTGCTGCAGACCACAGATGGGATGTGGCAGGGTGAGAGGCAGCGCCACAAAAACCCAACTAAAAGCTTCTCCAAGCCAGAAGGCTCTGTGTACAATGCATGCTCATGCTTCCTGTTCTGGACAGGGGTTTGTAGGTAGAGTTAGTGACTCACTAGGGGTGCAGGTCTGTTATATGGAGGGAGCATCAGAAGCTCACTCAGTTTCAGATGTTGACTTTCCATTCTCAGCTATTCATAGCTAAAATAACAAGATGGAATAGCTCACTATTATTGTCTGTACAGAAGACAAATGCAGGAATGTTGTTGATTTCCCCCCCCCCCCCCCCCTCCCAAATTGTAAGGAGTAAGACAGTGTTTTCAAACCGTTTATTTTTTGAGAAGCTACATTATGCTTTAACAAAACCCAAAATGCCAAAACATAGTACTCCCAGAAATTGAGACTTTGCAGCAAAAGGTTGTCTTTTATGACAGAGAGGCTTGTTATCATCAAGGAAAGAAGCTCACAGCCCCCACACCTTGTTTGGTTATCAGCTGAGGCAGGAATGCTATGCATTTCCAAAGGTGAGGTGCTGCCAAAGTGTGGGTGACAGTTAGGAGAGGAGGGATGCAATGGAGCCAACACAGACCTTGCAGCAGGGCCCCTCTGAAAGCATGTTACTATTTTTTTAAAAAAACTAGTCATTGATACTGAGGGATAGATGCTTTGAAGAGAGAGGAGAGGTTCTTGTTTCTGCCCTCAAATTCCAGCCATCTTATGATCAAGCTTCTGATCAAAGTTTACAAAGTTTGAAACTGCAGAGTAAAGAGAAATGCAAAGCAGCTTGTGAATTGAGAGGTGTGAAACCGAGGGTGTGAAACAGCAGATCTGATCTGTCAGGTTAGCTTTCTCCCTCTACTGAGATGTCACCCACAAAAGATCACGGAACTCTGCCATACAGGATTTGAACTTAAGAAGATTTTATAAAGGCCTGTATGAGATGGATACCTGGAGAAAGAGGGGCTTGCATGTATGTAAAACCTTGCCAGCAGAGATAACTAGATCTGGGAAGCTGAATTTGGCCTGAGAAGTCCAAGTTCTCTCCTTACTTATGTATACAGCTTTTGGCGATGGCTGTAGATGCTTGAAAGATGAAGCGCACGGATGATTTTCCTCCCTCTCCACCTCCTGCCATCTATGTAACTGACAGAGAAGATCTGGTGTTGAAATTTTTTAAGAAAACATGAAGTTTGTCCATTCCTCTTACCAAGGTTGCCTTACTGAGGAGCAAAAGATGATTGAGAGTGACAGTAAATGCTGCAGGAAAAAAAGCAGGTGCTGGTTCTAATTTAGGGATGATTTTTATTTTCACTCATGCTTTCTAAATTTACCTCTTTTCTCTCTAATTTAGGGATTCAGTGCACAATGTTTGGGTAAAGCTCAATATGGACTATGCAGAAAGTTGCCGTATGCATCCAATTCCTTGCTGAATGGTGGACTTTCACAGCCGAGGAGCAGGATATTTAGTCAGTATATTATTTCAATGCTTTTCAAGCATTTCCAGAAGAAATTCTCTGTATTCTAAGATTTTGGGTTGGATTTTTTTTTCTTTTTTTTTATGATAACAGATATTTTCAGTTCAAAGATTTCTTCATCATGGCATCAGTTCAGCTAAGCACTTATATCCATGCTTAAGTGTAAATGCATGCTTTATAGAATTAAAAGCACTTCAAGAGTGTCCCTTATTGCCCTACTGAACAGGCATAGGCAATGTGTAGATGTAGTTGTCTTGTTGAATCAGAGCTATGTGATAATACGCTCTCATTGGCTCAGATAGAGCACGGAACTGCATGCGTTAACAAGGTGAGACTTCAGAGGGGAGGTGACATTAGAGGACAGGGAAACCAGTTTTTAATAGCATTTGTTGCATCTTGACATCGCTGCAAGACGAGTCTGAGCTGAAACAGTTGGACTTTGAAACATAACCTGGAAGTGGTCTGGATGTTTTGGATCTCTGTTGGCTCTCTGTGTGGACATACAGAGGGGAAGATTTCTTCTGTTCTCATGTGTGTAGTCACACACCTTACTTTCTCATGGTAGGACAAATAGGCCACCATGAACAGAAAGTAGGACATTTGCCCTATCTCCTCTATAAGAGGTGAAGTGTAGATTGGCTTCTGAGAACTAGGACAGTACATCTAAAAGTAGAACAGCTGGTCACCCTGTTCGTGTGTTTGTTGCCTTACAAATGTATCCTTTAAAGTTCAAGATTTAGAAACGTTTTTGGCCTACTTTGGGAAGTGTTTTCTGAAAATAGGGGCAGACACACTGGAAAAGACACAAACTCCTGCTTTCATATTGGAACACTAAGCAGAACTAGCAACTGGAGGATCCGCATGCTGGGCAAATAAACCCAACAGGTGCTCTGCATCACTCCTTGTATATCAAGAAATACCACAGTGAGAAGCTTGCTCTCCTTGTCCAGGAGGTGTTCACTTTTCAGTAGCAGTACATGGGCGGAAGGTCTTGCACTGGAGTGTGAGATGATGCTTTGCTGCAAGAGAACTGTTACTGAATCAAACTTGTGTATGTCTGTGTACTATACACATATATATAATGACATCTATTTGACCAGAAACAAAAATTTGGCTTTCATTCAAGTACATAGAAAGCATCCACAGAGGTCATTATCCTGCATTAAGGTCCTTCTCTAAATGTAATTAGGTCCATAATATCTACATTCCTATTTGAGTCCTAATGATGTCAGTGAGGTGGTAGTGTGTTGTCCTGGTCCTGAGGACCATGCAGCAAACAGGAGCAAAGAGGACAAACCAGATCAGCTGACATAGTTCTTGGAAAGAAGCTGCAGTCCTCTCTGGTTGAGGAAACCCCCTCCATGGCTCCCTTAATGATGGCCATTAATATTTCCATCTGGTTGCAACTTGAACTAATCCCAGGTGAGCTTCTCACCTTGAGCCAGAGGTTACTCAGAGTCATTGTGCTGCTCTGAAGTCTGGGTTCATTCTCTTGGGACTCATCATTAGTCAAGTCAGGTATAAGGCTGAATCTTAATAGTTAGAGAGGGAGGATAATAGAAAGGGAAGCCTTCCAATTTTTTTATCCAGTAAGTGTGCTACGGTAATGAATTTGGAGCCTAGTAGCTCCAGTTGTAGTGGGAAGCTCACTGCCTTGAGAAAAAGTCTTTAATTCACATAAAGAGGTGTTTCATAAGTCATATGTGATGCCCTGCTTTGAATATTAATACCCAGTGCACTTATTCAGCTCACAGCCATTTCATGGAAATGCTATGCCTCTGTGAGGCCAGACGGAGCCCTTGGGTGCTCCAATTTTCTTTTTTTCTTTTTTTTCAAAGACAGTTTCAGGTTGTCTTGTACTCTTAATTCGAAATTCTTATTCAGCTTAGAGTCTCTGAAGCCACTGCATTTATATTATATAATATTAACTGATTTTAGATTTAATGAAAATGTGAAGGAGACTATAGGACAGTAGGTTTGGTCTATTTAGCGAAGTGACCTGTTGCTTATATACCTCATGAAGTTACTTAATCATTTACAGGACAGCCTGATTCTAAAATAAAATAACACAGAAGGCAGGGACTGTTCTGGCAAGCATTCATGTTTTTAAAGGCCTTCAGCAAAAGCTGGAGAATGAATATTCATTGTGAACTGAGGTGCATTCTAGCTGTGTCAGCCATGCAGCTTTTCCTTTTTACATTTATATCTGTGGGCAGAGCTGGGAAATTACAGCTACAGGGGCCCTGGTGTATCGCTTGCTCCCACCAAGTGCTACTCATCCAGACCTGAGGGTACTGCATCTATGATAGTGGCAGGCTCAAAGTGAGGTGGATATGGACAACCCTGATTATTTTTAATATTAGACAACGCTTGCGACAATGCTTGGGGAGGGTGGTTTGGGCTGCTGATGCTGTGACTTGGTAGTACTCCAACTCAAGCGATCAAGAGTGGAGCCAAGCCAGCTGCCTCGTGGGGGATCCTTCCCATAAAGCCAGACCTAGTGAGCAATGAGTGGGTTGTCACTTCTGTGCAGCAATTGTTGCAACTGTTTTGCTCTCCCAATGATGGAATGGGGTGTAGCTTTTCTCTGCAGGTGGTTACTGTATTTAAATGTGCTTCCTATTAAAAGTATCATTATTTTCTACTTACGGCTGCAAAGCACTCTTGCTGTCTGGTGACCAACAGGACATGGCACATACTCGCTGTACAAGAATCCTGCTCTGAGGCAGGGCAGAAGCAAAGCAGTGTTTGATGTATATGTAGCCAGGGTAGCTGATTGTGTCACACACAGGTGTCTAGTGTAGTACTCTCTCTGCATTTGTTTCTGCAATTTTTGCTGTCTCAACAGACCTGTTTGGAAGAGACAGTTACTCTGGATTTGAACTAGATATGAATGTCTCTGGGATGCACAAGAATAAGAAAGCCAAAGCTCAGAAAGCTGCAGTAATATCTTTGAGACATATCCCTGAATCCTCCAGTGTGATAAAATAGGCAGGCAGCAAGTTGAAACCATTGCCTGGTATGCAGTGAGTTTTGTTCAATCGTTTTGTTCTGCCACTTTCTACCCTTGTCTGCTCACCTTACCCTTAAATTCAGGCTGTAACTCTTCTCCAGGGAATGTTTTATCCTGCTTATACCAGGCCTTCCCCAGCCAGGGAACCTGGGGTTACACTTGTATCACCTACAGACATGTTGCCTCTTACCCCCAGTGAAATCAACGGAAATAGGGTGCCCATGGATCTTTGTAACAACTTAAATGCCTCTGACGGTGTGTTCAAAGATATGCTTCAAAGTCCTGGTCCCCTGGGTCCCAACTGGGAAAGTGGTTGGAGCACAGAAGCTCCCTTATGGCCAGGACAGTCCTGCCATGCGACCAGAGCATGCCTCTGGCTTCCATAAACTAATCCTAGTCTTTGGCTTGATTAGGAAAACAGTAAGAAATAGTTATGATAGAGAACATTTGGGTGCAAAGCTCAAGCACATGGACCTTGTGAACTGCACTCATCAGCAAACCTTCTCATCCTCTCTACTTGTTCCTCCATAAGGCAAGATGCTCATTTATCTTTGGACCAAATCTTCCTGGATTTCAGTTGTCCAGCCTTTGATAGAAGTGGCGTACATAGTATCACACAGACCAGATACCTTCCAGTGACTCTCCCAGGTGACTGGGGCGAGCACAGCCCAAAAGATTTCAGCTTGAGTGGGTAAATGCTTACAGAGATGGGGGCCTGTAGCTCTTTATGAGCGACCACAGCTTTACTCTACCAAGCCCGATAAGAAGTCCTACCTGGGCCAAGGACAGCAACATAAATATAATAGGGAGAGATAGCCAAGCAGCCTCCAGGTATTTTTAAGTACACAGCGTGGTGCAGAGCTGTCCTGGGCATCTTAATTTCCTAAGCAAAATGAAGGTATGACATGCAGAGGACTCTGTGGAGTAAAAGAGCAGAAAATAAAGAATGAAACCATCTACCTAAAACATAACTGTCTGCTGATGAATTCAAGGAGCATCAAAAACCATCCTGAATTTTTACAGCGTGTCAGATGACCCAGCCTGAACTTCAACAGGAGAGTAAGTCACTCACAGCAGAGAGGTGTGAAATCCTCAGGTGTGCTGCAGGCAGAGGGAGTTTCAATGCATCCACACCTGAGGGAGGCAGATGGGAAGATGAAGGAGGTGCTGGGTGTCATAGCTTTTGGAAGATCTTTCTCCCCTACCTGCTGCTGCCTTGAATATTATTCTCTGCCCCAGAAAGCTCCTTGTCCTCACCTGGTGGATATTTTTTGTTTCTTTGCTGCTTGAGCTTTTCTGGGAGATAAATCAGCGATGTTCTCACGAGGTGAGAAGGACGTGCAGAGACAAAAAAGAGGCAACAGGGGCATGAAGGAGAGAGAGAGCCGTGGTCAGAGACAGCTGAAAGGTTGCCAACCCCCTGAAGGGGGAAATCTCTGACCTCCTGGGGCTGATAACTGCTGGAAGCCAAACAGCTGTGTCCTTTCTCCCTCCTTCTGTGCTATCAGCTTGAGAAAATAGCCAGGACTGTTTGTCTTATGAGTGTCCCTCATCTGGACATACAGGGGGAGCTGTACTGGATGAAATGGAGACACTGCTCCCGCATAACTTCCCCTGCCTGCTGCGAGGCCAGTGCCCTTGTGGCTTTGCAGCACCACATGGCATCCAGAAGCTGAGCCTGGGGAGGCGGCAGCATGAGTGGGGTGGCCTCTCTTCTGTAACACCTAATGTACAAAATCTGTTCCCTTTCCCCTGTCTGGGTTTATTTGACTAGATGAGTTTTTTCTGGGCTTCAGGGCGGGTTTTCAGCTCTGGCTACACAGGTACTAGAAAGAGATGTCTGAAAAGGCTCCTCCATATGAGGAAGAAGAGACCATGAAGCGCAGCAGGAACTGATGAGCAAGGAGATTGAACTGGGTGCAACAAACAGGTCTAGGATGGTGGAAGGATCACTTCTTCAGTAAAAATATAATTTGAGGTTTGGGAGCTTACTTAGAGGGTGCAGGACTGGGACAGGATGGCAGCCAGCCCTTAGACTATAGAGGATTTAGGTCTTTCTCCCTTTGTCGCTCCCAAGGGTGTGTGCCATGCATAAGGTAGGACTGGCAGTGGGAGCACTGACTAGAGAGGAGAGAGCATGGCTTTCTCAGCAACTCACCTCTGCTTTTGTGAAGGCAGTGATGGAGCTTGCAGAAAGCAGAGGCTGTGCTCATGGTAGCTGGGTGGTGAACTGAGAAGTGGCAGGAGCTCATGAGAAACAACAAATCTGAGGAGAAGGATTCATTTTACAAAACTGAAATAGGCACAGAAAGTGGCACAAGGGTGATTGATGTGCTTAAGCAGGGTATTAGCATTTGTGCCCAGCCTTGTGGTTCATTTCTTCATTCACTCAAACATGTAAAGATTGAACAAATGTTTGGTAAACAGGAATCTAAACTTTCAGTGATGAAAATCTTTAACTCGCCCACAGAGCTGCTTGCAGCACTGGCTTAGAAATGTTTTTCAGAAGATGATGATTTGCCTCCTCCCCAATCTCCTGACTAGAGTAGCTCCGGCTGTGACCCCCCGCATTCCCTCCCTGCTGCGCCCCCACCATGCTGCCAAGAGTTGGAATGAGCAAGAAAACCTATGGTGAGTTGGGGCCCTTCAGGTCAGCCTCCATTGGTGCTGGCAAGAGCCAGCTCGGAAACTTGCACAGCTGCTGCCTGGGCTCAGTTTGGGCTATGAATAACTGGAGAGCTTTCCATCACCAGGGCTGTCAGTTCAGGTATTTGCAAGCGCTTTCTTTGGTGGTTTCTTTTTAGTGTTGTTGCTGGACAGGGAGGAGAGGATAGAGAGAGGAACCTTTCATGCTTCAGCCTTCTGCAGCATCCGGCGTTTTCATGAAACCACAAAGGACAGTTAAAGAAAAAAGAACAAGCGCTCTGTTTATAAGGATTTAGATGGTTAAAACAAAGAGGGGGCTGTGTTGTTCAGTGATCAGTCAGAGTCAAGGAGCCAGAAGACATAGAGTCACAAGAGGTGGGCTTCCAGGCTGAAGCTCACCCTGCCTTCCCACCCTCCCTGAGCCACAGTTTGCTGCCCTTTGCTTGTGCTGCTACAAGGGTTGGCAGAGCTGGCAAGCACTCTGTATCCAGTGTGCTGCCCAGCATTGCTGTGCATATTAAAAAGTCTCTCCAGATGATGACTCTAGCTTTCTGCAGCTGCCTGGGAATTTGTCTTGTATAGGGCTTTTCCACTCAGAGCCCCTTGCAGGACATGTTGGATGCAAAGGAGAAGCGCGCAGCACCCAAACAAGAAATGTACAGGGAAGGGAGTCTAGCAATATGTAGTCCACACCCTGACAGCTGCTGCTGCACTGGTTGAGAGAAAATGTTCCTTTCCACCACCTGTGTTCAGTGCAAATTTTTATGCAAGCATAGTAGTAGGAGGTAGCACAGAAGCAGGTCTGATGGCAGTAGCAGAAAGGCTTCTGCTCCCAAAGGTAGTCTGGATGCTTTTTTAGGAACATTGCAACAGAACAATGGCAGTGGGCGGGGAAGGGTGATGACAGCCTGATTCTTAATCGCTCGCTCATCTCTCCTCAGTGTCCAAACTGACTGAAATGCAAAATGAAAGCAATTGTGCAGCATAAATCAGACGCTGGAAGTCCTTTTCATGATCTAAACCCGGTGTCCCCACCACAGCTCCCAGCCCCTGTGCTGAGGTGGAAAACAGGGTGTGAAGCTGCTCCAGCCCCCACTTGCTCACTGCACTTCATCCCTTGGGGGAATATGTTGCAAAAGAAGAAACAGCCTGTAAACGTCCCAAGCCACCCAGTGCTCTGTGTTAAATATTTGTAGAGAAAGGCATTTTGTAGGGATGCAATATGAATGGCTGCAGTGCCATTGTGGATGGAAGGTCTGTCCAGTTGGCCCTGAGCTATGGCGGTGGCTATGGCAGCCTGCCTGCTCCCACACCCTAGTGGCTGGCATGATTTTTCAGAAAGGCAAGGGTGACCTGGGGGTACAGCATGAGAGAGGCACAACTCTGCACAGTTGTGAGTGCCCTACAGCAAGGAGCAAGTGACCTGCAGGACCCTTGGTCCGTCTCCAGCTAAGTGCATCTGAATAAAAATGGCTCTGTTTTCCTAGATAAAGAGGCCCCTGCCCATTGCCAAAATTTCTGATTTCTCCTCACTGCTGGAGTGCTTGCATCTTTTAGGAGGAAGAACTGCAGGAGGCAGAATGAGTTCCTACTTGCATTTTTTAGTTACCCAGTGGCCAGTGGCTACCTCATTTAAGTATATTGTTAGCAACTCAGACATTTTGAACATAAACAGCAAGTACAATGTTTGTACTGCCTCCAGATGCTGCTGGTGCGTATCTGCTATGTATGCTCTGTACAACCCTAAAGCATCTCTCTCAAGCTGGCCGTTGCCAGTGGGCAGGGACAGCCAAGAGGGTGCCATGCAAGAACCTTCCTTTGCCTTGCAGAGAGGGTGAACACCCACTTCTGAACTCCTCCAGTGCTCAACCCCCTTCCAATGTTCAGATCACCCTGAGTTAAAGGGTTGGTGATGTGTGGTGATCTGTTTCAACTGAACTATATCCAAATCATCTCCTGTTAACCTGTGAGGAAAATAGTGGGCTACAAATATTTTAGAAGCCTTTGGAAGGCTGAGGGCTGAATCAAATGCTAGTGTTTTATTATTTAATTTTCTTTAATAAGCTGTCTATTCACAGAGTGCCACTGAAATTTTGAAGTCATATTTTGGATGTGTAAAAGACCTAATAATTTCTAGTACTTATGGAATCTGTGAAAATTATTTTCTGTTTGAATTTATATAAAGACATTCCCAGAGACTGGCATTTGGAGATTTTCTAAGAAGTGTAGAGATACAATCTAAGTGGTCTCAATAATTGTCACCATTTTGGTGGCGAAAAATTCACATTTTACAAGGGTATTTTTCCCCAAAAGGCTAGAGTACGAGTCTCCATGTTATACAAATCACTTAAAGTTTAGGATTCAAGCTAGTTAAACTCTTTTTTGCTCTACCATGCTGTCCATGCATATGCTAATTAATCTAGTCTATGGATTTTTTTGGCCCCTATGCATAGTCAGGTGTTTTTGGTAGGTGATTTTAGACTATTAGATGTGAATTCTTTTCAGCATTGAAGTTGTAAAGAGTGTAACTTCACTCTTAGAGGTTTCCATTGACTCTTATAGACAGTCATGCTGGTCCACAGTACTTTTGCAGAACTATCAGGGTATGTGTGCAAGTGAGTTTTGGATGTGTATCCCACACAACTGATGTAGCCAGAAGGTCAATGTGGTCTCTGAGGACAACAACAGCATGGGAAGGGTAACTTCAAGTTCAGTAGCATCTTTCCAGGCTTACATGCTGATGAGTCATGTCAAGCTAGCTAATACTTCCAATGAGATGAATTTTCTAGACCTTTCAGTCAATATTTTTGATAGCTAAATTTCTATGGATCACACCTTTAGTGTTATCTGGAAATATATTTTGATGTCATATAAGTGTGTTATCACTCAGAGACAACACAAAGTGCTTTCAGCCACTAGGCAGAGAGCCAAAGCCTGTCCTTGGATGAATATTTTCAGTTCCTCTTGACTCTCTGTTATCTGAAGGTCTCAAGTCAAGCCCAGACTGAAATGTTAAATGTGCCAAAGAAGTTTTAGGAGGGCAAAAGTAGTTATCAGCAGTTTCCAGTTGCTTTGTTCTGGTGATGGGGAGGTAAAATGTGAGTAAGAGGAGGTAAATGGAACACCCTAAATGCATCTTGTAGGATTGTATGATCCCTTGGATTCTAGCTATTTAAGTGCAAGGTATTTTGCTCTTACTATATAAGTTGTACTGACCTCTTCCACAGTCTTTTTTGCTAACACTGAGCCCTACTGTGTCTTTTTTTTTCGCTCTTTCTACTGACTTTTTCTGTTGGATCCATCCTATAAGGTGAGACTTCTGTGCAAGCATAGGGGTGCTTGCAAGAAGCACTCAGCTGGGTCCACCTCCTCTCTCAAAGTTTCAAGAAGGCATATGCAAATGTAGTCCTCCATGCAAACATCAGTGAGTCAGCAGCACTAAATGTTGTCTGCCAAACACTGATGTTGTGCTTGACCAACATCTTATGGAACTCAGTCCCAAGATTGTGTGGAGATTACAAACTAGAGAGCCATGCTGAGCCTTCAGGCATACCACCGAGAATAGGCAGAGGACTGCGTTATCAGAAAGCATTGAAATTTTGGGGGGTTGGGTACATGCAGTAACATGACAGTATACTTCAGTGTTGTGTTTCTTGCATGCAGAAAGATAAGGGAATTCCCAGGCATCTGAGAGAAACAACCAAGCACACCTGAAGGGGCAGCAGACTTCCCCCCATCCTGTTTCTGTCCAAGAACTTCCAATTAGACTAGAAGGCCTATAAGTTTAATAAAAATGAGATTTTTTTTTTTATAGTTATATTTTTGGGCTAGCAATCGTTTCTTACTAATTGGATGGAATGCTGTAACATCCCTGTAGGTGAGGTTATCATTCTCTGTTGAATTTTAGAAGGTTTTCCCATGAGGACAGAGGTTGAAGTCATTCCACAGGCACCACTGAGCTACCAAGAGGAAGCGCCTGGAGCCAGAGCTGCCCATGATTCCTCTTGGTGCAAGCTCTGGCAATGTGCCTCTGCCTGAGGCTGTCACAGGGAAGCACTCCCCTTCTTCTGTCTTCATTCATGGCTGGGCTGGTTCCCACTACTGTGACATACCAGTTGGGAAGGGCTTCTTTCACTATGAAAACACATTCCCAGATGCTGGCCTGGAGCCACTAGGGTGTTCCAAACTGGTCTCGAAGTAGTCTCCAAATGGCAATGACTCCTCTGAAGTCTCCACTAGATGAATTTGCTTTAAAGGTAACTGGACCCAGAATATTGCCTTGCAGTTGCTAATAACCTGGGTCAGAACTGAGCTGGTGATTTATTGGGGAAAGACTTCATATCTGCCTCCTTAAGTGCCTGCCTTGCTGATTTGCTTCTCTCCCTGATCTCTCTTCCGATCCCCTTGCTACTCACATTCTGGGTATTTCCAGCTACCTCTGAACAAGGTATTAATGTAGATAAATATTACTGCAAGGAAGTAATGTCCAAATACTCTCTGCATCACCTATATGTATTGGTTGGGGAGTGATTTTTCATTTCATACTTCATTTGCTATTTCAGCATGTGGCAATTCTGCAAAATAAGGAAGGAGAATTAGAGAGCTAAAGAGCCCACTCTTTGTTCTTGCTGTTCCCAGCACTTGTAAATGCAGGCACAGGGTGATTGCTGTGCAGCTACTGGCCTGAGATGCATTTGGATGAGTTCACGTGAAACTCATCCAAACCCTGAATGAGACACCCTGCACAAATGTTTTTTTCATGTCTTCTCCTCTCTCTCTTTTTTGCTAAGCTTTAATACAGACATGTAGTTTTAATTTCTTTTCACACCCCCAAACCTCCCCCTCGCTGTATTCTGCATTTTTCAATGTAATTGGTCCCAGCATACAACACACAACAGTCAGCTCTTTCCCCTAACTCCAATAAGGACTCATACCCCAGTGAAGTAATTTTTCCCACCTGGGCTGCTCCAGTGGTTTCATATCACTTAATCCCCCCTCATGAGCTGAAGATGAGTTTAAGGTAACATCTGTTCAGCTTTATGTTGGTTCTGTTTTTACTGGGGGTCCCTTGGTTCTCATTGTCAAGCAAATGAGAGGAATGGCTTTGCCAGAGTCCCACGTTTTCTGAGGGCACTTTCTGGGAGATAACTGACTGCTGGGGTCACCCTCCTATTAGAGGACCTATTAAAATCAAGGATGAGGTTCAGTGAATTCATTCCTCTGGACTGCTGTGCTTATTTTGCCTGCCTATTTTCCCCTTGAGTTTCTTCATTAATTCATTTCCCCCCTTCTCCCTCCTTGTTGCTGGTGGCACTGGGCTGTAAGACAGAGGCTGAGCCACCCTCCCCTAGGCAAACTGCAGGCTTGGGCGGTCCCGCATCTTGCTGTGGTCCTGCAAGAACACAAACTACACTTGCTTCAGAGTCATGTTTCAAGTCCTCTTCTGGAAAGAGATACCGAATTCTTTTTGTGGCGACTGCTCCTGAAAGGCAAGTGCACCCTCCCACAGTGCTTTGCCAGCAACATACACACTCCCTGCAAAAGCTGTGAGCAACATAGATATCCTCCTGCAAAGCTTTTCAGGTGCCTGTTTGTCCTGGGGAAATATTTGAAGGTCATTTCCTTTGCCATACTGCAAGTGTGGTGGGAACTAAGGGGTGTTTTTCTGAAGATCTCTCCTCCTGATGGTCTCACACACCATGCAGAGCTCATTCATCTCTGCAGTGTGTTACTGCACGCCTTGAAGTGAGCCATCATTTCATTTTCAGTGACTTCCTAATGTGTTTGTTCCTTTTTTTCTCCCAAGCAACAGCACAGGCATTGCTGCATTTGGCGAAAGAACAAAGCCTTATTGTTCAAAGCTTGTGTGCTCCAGTATCAGCTGGAACAAACACAGCATTGCACTCTTAGACCTCAATCTCAAAAGCCAGCTGGACAAAGAGTGAAAAGGCTCAAAAATCACAAGTTAGAAAAAGCTTTTACCCTTATCTTCTCTCTAAAGGACTCTCTCAAGTACAGTTTTATATATGTGCTTTCTTTTTGTTTATAATACCTCTTCAGAAACCTGAAAATGGCACCTCTTTCCCTATTGATTTGTCCATCTGAGTAGCACTGATTTCTCCTCCTCCAATCAACATGGCTCATCGTGTCGATTTGCTTATGCAACTCCATTATGAATGAATGTCAGACTGGCTCTGATTACACAAAGTGGAATGCTATCCATTTCTTTGTAATCATGTGGCAGCAACAGCACTTCCCAAGAGTCTCCTCAGCAGATCCTGCCTCCTGAGGCAGGGGTGATGCC
This sequence comes from Serilophus lunatus, assembly GCA_013399895.1. Taxonomy (NCBI): domain Eukaryota; kingdom Metazoa; phylum Chordata; class Aves; order Passeriformes; family Eurylaimidae; genus Serilophus; species Serilophus lunatus. The sequence goes on from VXBA01004960.1 coordinate 228,076, forward strand.
TCAGCTCTCACACAGCTTGGTCCCAGTGTTGACCCTGGCAGCCAGCGATCGATGATGCCCAGGAGGCTTGTGTATCAGTTTGAAAACACTTTGTGGTCATCAAAACCAAGCAATGCTAGTATAAAATATCTCATATTGATGTGATGCTCAATTTTCCTGTCATAATTATGCCTGGTAAAAAAGGCAGCATTTCTGACTTGCATATCTACCCCTTAGAAGTGTGAACCTGATGTTACTTTGCCACAGAGTACCTACATAATTCTTGCTCCATAAGCCAGTCTTCTCAGCTTTCAATTACTTTTGCCTGTTCTCCTGGCTCCTCCTCCATCCTGGCAGCCACACTGGTCAGAGACATCCAGAAAGAAAGCTTGTACAACAGCGATCAGACTGTTGCTTATCTCGCTGCCCTGGGATATGTCAGGCAGCCCAAAGCTGCACTGAGACTTTTTCTGTCGACGTGACAAATTGTAAACTCCTGTCCAATTTCCTCTATGCTAACCCTGCAAAGTGTTTCATTGCATTTGGGTCTCCTTCTCCCATAGGGTGTCTTAATTTTGGACTATTTCTTCCCTAGACATATTATTCTGTGTGTCCTTTGAGGTAAGTAACTTTTTTGCCCCGTCCCATATCTTTTCTTTGTCCTTTTGTGTTATTTTCCACTCCTGGCTAGTGATTGCATCTCCTCCCCAATGTAGTATCAATTGCAGTTTTAATAAACACGCTGTTTAATGCTTTTTCTAGATCATTAAAGAAGATGGTAAATAAAACTGGAGCTAACACCAGTTTCTAGTAATAACCCTACTGGATGCCTCCCCACAAGCTGACAGTTTTGTCATTGATCACTATTCATCACCAAGCCTGAGCGTCAGTGTCCCCATGTGAGGTAATTTATATTAATTTAATACCATTCATCACAACATCAGAGAAAAACATGGCTAGAAAGGACCTCAAGAGGCTGATTTCAGAAATAATCCTGAAGTTTCCTGCCCACTTTTAAACACTGGCAAGGACACGGGTGTCACATCCTTTCCAGGCAGGTGGGTTTACCCTTTTCAAGCATCTAAGTTTAATCCCTCTTGCTGCAATTGAGGCGCATTGTTTCTTACTGCACTCACAATGGATATAGAGAGCCTTCTGGAGAGAACAGTTTATTCCTTCCTTCTCTGGAGATAGTATTGTGTCTGCCTCGGTCTCCTCCTTTCTGGAGTAAATAAGCCCCATTGAATAAGTTTTTCTTCCCAATTCCACTTTTCTAGACCTTCCATCCCACTTCCTTCCAGACTCTCCTGAGCTGAACAAAGGTTGTAGCAGCACTGGGTAAAACAGAGGGCACAATTGTGTTATTTTACAGGCAGAGCTCCTCTTTGATTGCTCTGATATGGTGACTGTCTTGTGTATGACAAATGGCGCATTTTATTCATTTCAGGTTCCTGAGGTACTGCACTGTTCCACATCTACCTAGTCATCTGTCTCTGATTTTGTCCCTGTGCAGCTGACTATACCTACCTCTGTGCACAACTCTGCTTCTCTACTTATTGAATTACATCCCTTTTTCCAGACCTTTTCTCTCACACAGCAGTATTATTTTTGATCCTAATCCTCTTTTGGGTCTTTGGGATTCCTCTCAGCTTGGTGTCATCTGGAAATCTGATAAGGATTCCCACTATCCCAGAACCCAGTGGCTGGACCTCTGTCAAACCCTATACAAAAATTTCTTGTACTTTTACAAAGACACTTTCTTCTTGAGTATGGTTTTCCAACCTGTTTTGTACCACTTCCTTAAGGTAATTAGGGTATGTTTCCTTAGTTTACATCTTGTAACGTGAAGTTACAAGAGATGGTAGTGACTTGTGGAAAACCCTCTCTATGAGCAGCAAAGGCCTTACCGAAGTCAAGATACAAAAAGTCTCCTGCTTTGTCTCTGTCCACAAGATCAGTTGCAGGATTAAATTAGGCTGATTTGACATGATTTGCTCCTGGCAAATCAGGGCTGGTTGTTCCTCTTCTCTTGGTTGTTTCCTAGGTGCTGATGATTAGTTTGTGTAATTATTTGTTCCAGTGCATTTCCAGGAACTGAAACAAAGCCGACTGGCCATAGCTGCCTCACTCCTCTTGTTTCCCCTTTCTGCAGCCAGGCAGGGTGCTGCTCTGAGAGAAGCCTCGCTCTCTCACACTGCTCCTGAGAGCTCACAGAAGGTACCAACCTGGGCTGCCCCCTGTGTGGGGTCTTGCTGCAATGCCATCAGACCAATGCTTTCCTCAGCCTTCCTCCGACCACCAATCTACAGCCAGAATGCTTCCCTGCTTGCCTTCCTGTCCTGTGCTGGTTACATTTCCTTTACACGTCTTTCTTGATTTTATCCATCATAGTATGTGCCAACCTTTGGTGTGAAACCTGCGCGATTTGCATATATCTGTTTTCTGTTTGCTTCTTCCTTCCCTGTGAGGCCCCTGAAGACTGACTGACTTAGCCAGACAATTCTGACACTCCTGCAAATCTTTGTCCTTGGACTTGTTTCCCTAAGTGCTTACTTACCAGTATGCTGAGTTCTCTGTGAATATCTGTGGTGCTCAGCAAAGCCTCTCCATGAGAAATGCAGAAACTCAGACTTTCAATGAAATGGTGGACTTCACCCAGCAGGATTTTCCCAATCTGCACAAGACTTCTTGTTTCAGCAGCCTCTGTATTTCTTAGCAAAAGTAAGCACAGTGAGCCAGATTCTGACCTCATTTACACCAGTAAAATCTGGACCTGTGCCAGTAAACTGCTGCAGTTGTTTTGGACTTAACGGTGATGAGAATGAAAGCAGCATCTGCCTCATTAATTCCTCCAATCCACAGAAAGTAAATGATTCCAAGAGGAAATAGCTCCACAGAAGGGAGCCCTGGAAAGAATTAGAGACTGACTTAATGGGATTAAGGGGAAAAAATGCTTAAGCAAATCCAAATCAATCCTCTCTTCAAAACATGCAAGGTGCCAAAATAAATACAAACACTGTTTTGGGAAGGAAAAGGTTAAAAAGCTATGAAAACAAAATGTCTCGACCCCTTCTAATGATGTACTGTGGCAGAGCCCAGAAAGGGTTGCTGAATCAGCAATATTGTACCTGCTGCTTGGTGTTTATCCATGGGACTCCGAGGATGAAGACTCATTTCCCACTATATCCATGGGGCTCATCCTGCATTTTCAGGTTTGATAAAATACCCCTGGAAAGCAGATGGCATTACAAGTAGGGATGGGTGAGCAGGCCTGGCAAATGGAAACCTCGCTCCTGGCCACCATGTCATCCAGCATGTCATCCCTCCAGTCATTGCTTTGGTTTTTTTTTTTCTGCAGTTAATTACCATTTTTGCCCATTTCTACTCTGCACTGTGCATGGCACTAGGATCAGATGTGCCAAAAATAAATAAATGTGTGCAAAGGGCGTGCTCCCAAGGTGTTGCTGGGTATTCCGGAAGCTGCATACAATTCAGGCTGCTTTTGGACAGATGTGTGGAAGTGGAAATATTCTTATTCTGAGCAACTGGCAAAGGCCAACATGTTTCAGGCAGGCAGGTGGCCCTTCATGCTGGCAGGGAGGATGACGGGAAAGAACACAAAGCTAACACTGCCTATTATTAAAAGCTGGAGGCAAGCAGGAGCTCTGACCCACACATACAAACTGCCTTATTGCATCTCCTGCCAGCAAAGTGGCTGTCCTCATTCACCCAGCCATCCTGTTCAACACACCAGAAGAGCTGAGGCAAAATAATTAGAAGATGGACAGAACTTGGGGTGGCATGGACATATCTTCTCCTTTTAGATACAAAAAAGCACACCATTGCCAAGGGGAGTCAAGTACCAAGAATACCAACAGTCTGCTCAGATGACTTTTGAGGAAGAACAGGGCTCCATGAAAAGACCTCACATTTCAAGGTGAGCTTGGCTATATAAAAGCATTTGGAGGGGATATGTGAGAATGTGCAAGGGCCACAAAGCACTTTCTGTGATGAGAAACTTTCAGGGGACTGATTTACTTCACATAATTTAGAAATTATAAAGCAATTCGATAACAGTGTTGCAGTAGGAAAGAGATTTCTGACTGGGGGCTTCCATTTAGCAAAAATGTGCAATCCAATGGCTAGAAGTAGAGGCAAATCAGATACAGAGCAGAAAAAAGGGTCTACATGTTAAATGAGGGTGACTAACCAAAGAAAAGGCTTTTCTAACATCCTGGTAGACTCTCTGAACCTTTTGGTCTTTAAGATATGACTAGGTAACTTTCTAACGCATGCATCTGCAACTCAAAAAGAAGTTGTGGGCAAGCATCAGAAATGATTGGGGAAGGTACCCTGGGTCTCTTAGGCAATAGGTTACACTTGATGATCATAAGGGTCTCCTCTGACCTTAAGCAATGTGTCCGGGAGCATTCAGCTATGCTTAAGTGTGGCACTTTATTGTACAGCAGTTTTGGATCAGAAATAGCTGCTATCGGTGAATTAAACAGGAAAATTAACAATGTGGTTGCTCCAGCATTTCTTGTGCTCCTCTATTTGGTATTTCTTTATTTTATGTTGTCCTCGAATTTTTAATGTGCTCCAGAATTGTGCACTGGATATGCAAAAGCACATTACAGGGGTAATTAGAAGGCAGTTGGAGGGCAGCTGGGAAGGGGACAACAAGCACTCTTGGCTTTTTGAGAGACAGTGTGGGTTTGTGGGAGAGGGATTTTAGCTGAACACTAAGACTGTCAGCAAGAAGAGTCAGAGGGGTTGACAATAGTATTTGCATCATCTTGAGTTAACCACTTCCAGAAAAGGACATCAGTTTGCAGCAAAATAGAAGCTATTGTTTAGCCTACAGCCTGGTAATCTCTTAAATCTTGCAGCAAAGAGCTTTTTGCAATGCAGCTTGACTGGTTTAAACTCAAAGTATATGGCATTTACAGAGGCTTAAGGCCAAATGCTTCAGGAAAGCTCCACTGTCACAACACATGGCTCTCGGTGCTGTTCGTGCTGTAGGAATTTGCACTGATGCAGAACCAGGGTCCACATTCACAGCAGTGCACAGCTGAGGTAGACTTTGCTTCACTTTTTTCGTTTTGCCACAGTGAGTCTGGTGTGTGGTGTTTGTTCTCCTCTTGTGCAACTGTAGATACTGCTACTATGCTCTCTTGTTACCTATGAAGACTTCGACCTTTGCAGCCAAGGAAGAGTGGTCCATGTAGGACCTGGCTTTAGGTGGGATACAAGCGAAGCTGGGTCCAGGGAGGCAAGACCTGAATGCATAAGGTGCCTCTCACTAGCATTTTAATTTGGATGAAACAAACACATTTCCTGGTTGTGCCACATAACTGTGGTTTGATGGTTCACACTGTGGAAGAAGATTGCAGCATGTAAGCTGGGCTCTTCTCAGAAGAAGGAAGGAAAGGACATGCAAATATGCACCTGAGGTGATCTGACCCATGGCATCTCAGTCACAGGTAAAACAGATTGACAGCACACCAGCACTGCTTTTGTGGTGCTCTATTTGCTAAGACAAACGTAGTCTTTACCCTCTGTGACTGTGTCATATTGTGTGGACTGTGTTGGATATTAGGAAAAAATTCTTTACTGTGGAACAGCCTGTCCAGAGAAGCCATAGATGCTCCATTCCTGGAAGTGTTCAAGGCCAGGTTGGACAGGGCTTCGAGCAACCTGGTCTAATGGAAGGTATCCCTGGCCATGGAAGGGGAGTTGGAACTAGATGATCTTTAAGGTCCCTCCCAACCAAAATACCTTAATGTCTCATTTTCCAGTATCAGAAGTGATTAATTTATATTTCAGAAGGACTTGTCAAAGAAATTGTCTTGGTTGCGACGTGATCATCAGGAGGGTCAGAGTGTTTAGCATCTCTGTCCTGTGACTTACTGAAGACGTGAGGTTGGCTTTCTGCTGAGAACCAACTCATTCCCATCTCCCAAGTTTTCCTGCTTAATATACTTGCCTTGAACCAAGGCTGTGCTAATTTTTCACTCACGTTCAAGTAATAATATAGGGGAAATACAAATTGATGAGGTTACAGAACAGCCCTGGGCTTAATGGTCAGAAGCTAGCATAACCCTTCACTCTCCACCAGAGTAGCCCTTCACCCTCACCAACCAATATGACCACAGATGTGATTTCCAAGGTAAGCCTTGAACTTCCCATTACTAGAACCATTAACTACACTTATTTTAGCAAAATCCTCTCCAAGATGACCTACATTATTTTCTCCAGTCTTAAAATTTCCCTTTGTTTTTATGTGGATAAACTGTTGTTCGAGTTGCAGAATATTGTGAGAGACTGGCCCTCCTAATCCACACCAGTGATTGGCAAATGGAATCCTATCTTGTATGTAATTTCTCAAATAGAGAACAAAGCACTTTGGCAGTCTGAAACAAAAGGCAGTATCTAAAGTCAGGATTATTATTGCTATAGTGAAATGAACTCCTGGAAAAATCATGTTGACTTCTCCTTTGAGTTTGCCTGCACCATGGAGCCTTTGATGTCTAATGGCCTGAGACTGTATCTTGTGTAGGTATAGCCTATAAACAGAAATTTATAATGAATAAGTAAATTGTTACTTATTATTTTTAGGACCTCAGAACACTACCCTCTATATATGACACAATGCATACACAGGGTTAGAAAGAGACTACTAACAGATGAGGTCTTCTATTTGATCCAGTGTGGACAACTTCTACAAACGCTGCATCCCGTATTAGATGGATGTTCAGTCAGCAAGGTGAGATGTTTGTTCTGACTCTACATCTTCAAATTTTATGTTGTTGGCAAATTGATGTAAACAAAAGGATGTTGTGTGCAAACTCCATGAAAGGGCTAGGGATTATGGGGGAGGAAGAGTCAGGGCTCCTTGAAGGCTCTGGGTAGACAGGAGGTCTCTTCCAAACTAGTAATTCTGTGATTCTGTGATAGCAGCCTTCCAGTACCTGAAGGGAGCCCAGAAGAGAGCTGGAGAGGGACTTTTTAGGCAGGCATGTAGGGGTAGGACACAGGTAACTACTTTAAACTGAAAGAGAATAGGTTTAGATTGGATATTAGGAAGAAATTCTTTACTGTGAGAGTAGTGAGGCACTGGAACAGGCTGTCCAGAGAAGTTGTGGGTGCTCCATTCCTGGAAGTTTTCAAGGCCAGATTGGACAGTGTTTTGAGCAACCTGGTCTAACAGAAGGTGTCTCTGCCCATGGAAGTGGGGTTAGAACTAGATGATTTTTAAGGTCCCCCCCAACCAAAACTGTTCTACAATTCTGAAATACAGCTAGCTCTTTACACTATTCCTCCAGGCCAGAGGAAATCTCAGGTGTGCTATGAAATTCCCTCACTTATATTCCTGAGTCCTCCTCCATCTGTAAAAGACTTGGGGGGAAAAAAAAGAAGAAGCAACATTTAAAAATGGGTTGTTTGCAGTCACTCTTCTGTGCAAGGTGCCCACGATGGTGCTTATGCTCCACACCCACAATGGTGCTTATGCTCCACATCAACTAAGCACTGGTTCAGGGCCCATGGTGACCTGCCACCAAAAGCCATACAGTCGCTGGCTGTGGTTCCCACAGGGATAGAGCCAAAAGATCCCTGCTTAGTCAGGCTACCTACCTTGTGGCTGTCACAGTGTGCCATGTCCCTGCATTTCTCTGCGTTGTTTTCCTGAACCTCTGTGCTTCCCAAATGACTTCAACAGGCATAAGCATATTCCCATGGCAACCAAAACACAGAAGCTGGCCAGAGTTTGTTGCCCTGACCATCCTGAGCCTGTGGGAGCATCTCTGACACTGATACAGTGAGGGAACACTTTTGAGGTTGAGTTTCTTAGCAGGAAGCAGAATGTGTAGTTCTCATGAGGCATCTCTCGTTAACTCCTGGTCTTCTCCCAGCTGTACAATAGATGGGAGGACAGGAGGGAAGTTTCTTGCTTTTCTCCTGTACATGGGCCAGTGTGGCACAGATGCTGTATGCAGGACTCAAAGGCTGAGGCCAGACTTGTGCCTACCAGCAACGCTGGGGCACTGGTGGAAAACACAATTCAAAGGAGAAAGCCAGCACTGGCATGGGGTACCAGGAGAGAAGCACATGCTCCCTCTGGGGAATGTTCCTTAACTTAGGGTGATGGGATAGCTTGGATCTCACATCTTGCTCTGCCTGCTTGCAATATCAGAGACAGTGGAAGAGACATCCTCCATCACCTCTGGAAGCCTCTGAAGACCCTTCATCACCAAGGCTTTGTCAGGACGTTGATATGCTCCCAAGGGACTAGGGGGCATAGAGATTGAGGTATGTTTGGAGCAGCCCTTAATCCTCCCTGCTCTAGGACCAGCTGCCGGTGCATTGTATGCATGCCAGGAGAGGGGAAGTTTGTGGTGAAACATCACAAAACTTTTGAAGGTGCTAATTAAGCAACTTTCAGTTATAGACATTTTTAATTGGACTCATTTTTGGTGTCACAGACTATCTCTTGACGAGACAAGTCCTAAAATTAAAGCTGTTTTAATCTCTCTCTCTCTCTGCTTCTACTCTCTACCCTCGTCTTTCTGGTTGCAAAGTAGAAGAGAAATCACTGAGGTTTCTGGGCTTTGCTGAAGACTGCTATTTTTAAGGTGTTATATTTGATTTACTTTAAATCTGACCAAAAACTCCACCTTGGGACCAGACCTCCTTTATGAATGTTGTAGCTAACTTTCTGCTTTTGCATGTAGATTTTTAAGGAGGAAAGAGAAAAATTTGTAAGAGATGCTAGCTCACCACTTAACGATGACAGCACCATCCTTTAATGTAACCTTTGCCCAGGGATATTGCAGCATATCACTGTCTCCTTGTGATATATGGTATGTCATCATATCTTTTTTTATAATTAAATGTTTCTTAAATTACAGAAATGGTCTTATATTGAATTAGAAGATCCAAATACCATCAGGTGCTCTTTTGTCACTGTCATGGCCAAACAAAACTCTACAGGCTTTAAGGGAGTGGGGACTGTGGACTAGGCTGTGCTGGTCATGCCCTGTTCTGCCCTGAGAATAGCTGAAGACATCAGATTTCAGCTTTTCTCTTATGAGCCCATTGCTACTTCATGTGTGCCTGCCTTCCTCTCTATTGTGCAAGACCAACTGTAAAGCCAAGGTCTTGAAATTAATGAATCTCTATGAAAGCCTTTCTCCAGAGGCTGAGGAGGACAGAGACGGAAGGGCCTGAAGATTTCACTATCATTCTCATCTTTTTTTTCCTTGCCCTGCAGGTGCTCCTTAACATGGCACTCTCCTGACAGCAATGATATTTTAGCCAATGTGCACGCATATAAAAATCTGTGCATGTGCTAAGGAGCCACCAGCCAGGGATGCACAAGTCAATGGATCTACACTGGGAGGGTGCTTGACCATCCCTCTCGGTAGCAGCTGGGTGCTGCTTTCTACCGAGCAGTTCCCTTTTTTTGGGAGAGGTGGGAGAAATGGATGGAGCTGCTACATTGGGGGGGTTTATAATCTGCCCTGCTAAGAGGAGACAGATACTTTTGGAAGCAGCAAGATGTGGTCCTGGCAGCTTCCTCAATTCAGCACTGAGGCTGGGTATTTCATAGCTTGTACAACCCTAATTTGCTTCAGGATTTTTTCTGAGAAGATATGATGCCAAGGGCTGCATTGTAGAGGCTTTATTTCACTTTCGGAAGGCAGCCTGCCATTTCTATATCTCACATGGTCGTGGAGCACTGCAGGCAGTAGAAATTTTTAGTATTCATTGATTATTCATGGCACAGTTTGCTTTGCTAGGCATCCTCACAGGCCACAGAGCCTGTAGCATCCCAACATGCATGAGGGGACACTTTCCTTGCTGCAGACAATTTGGCTTGAAAATTTCCTTGAGGCATTCCAGCTCTGCAGGTAGTGAACACTTGGGTGACTTAATTCGTTCACTCCTCAACAACTGCTTATCCAATTCTGGGCTGCCTAGATTCTTTTGGCCCAGCTGCTGCCCCTTAGGGTGTTTGGTACTCTCTTTTTGCCAGCACCTCCCCGCCTTACATCCATCCATGAACTCCATGTGCTAACCCTGATCTCTGCCCTGCAGGGAACTGACTTAGGTCTCTGCCAGCATGAGCTGGGACCTAGGAAGGCTGAAAAGGAAATGTTGACACTGAGACATCTTCTTTCCAGTTAAAATTTTGGGGGAAATCCTGAAAAGCTCTTTATTGAGATTGCATTTTTGCAGCAGCCTGTTTCCTCTTTCCCTCTCCTTCTTTTCTTTCCCTACCTCTTTGTCTGCTAAATAAAACAACCTACATTTTTGACCTGAATTACTTTATGTGTCCCTGAAGGCATATGCAGCTCCTAGGACTGTAGGAGGGTTTTCTTCTTTGGTTCGGTCAGATACTATCATTAGAAATGACAGTCAAGCTGGATCCTCCCCCTCCCCTGTCTGAACATTATATTTCTATTTTGCAATACAAACAATAACCCCACGAATTTCTGTAGCATAGGCTGTCAGGAAGATGCTTGGGGCTGCCTTACAAACAGGCAGGCATCAATTCTGTGAGCAAAATAACCTTCCCCTGGTGAAAACTGGGAAAGTTAAATAATTGCTAGCCTCACTCAGCAAGGATCTAAATCTGCCTACACCTGGATTCACCTAAAACAGCAATAACTCCAATGCTGTTAGCAGAGGAACTAGCAGCAGACCAAAACTCAGATCCCAATCTGAAGCTGTCTCCCCCAGCCCCTGCAGCATCTCCCCATCTGCCCTGCTAGTGCCCCTCTCTCTGGGAAACCACCAAGCTTCTCCAAGCTCTCCAGAGGGTGTCCAAGGAAAATGCACCCTTAGAGTGGCAGCAGAAGAACAGGGATTTCCTCTCCTCTCCCCTCACCTCTCTGCTGCCAGAGCTGAGGGCACAGCTAAACCCCTGCCGAAAGAAAATGTGTCAGGCCTTAGGAAAGCCCCCCAGAAAATACACGTTCCGAATGGTGAGTTTTTTTGAAAGAACAATGAAATTTCTCATTCTAACACTCATTTTAACACTCTTCCTATAACATGCATGGCAGACTGGCTGAATTAAACCAGCCGTGCTAATTTCCCTTGTTACAGCAGCCCTGCACAACACGCAAAATGCTTGGCTTTGGAGGATGATATCATAAAGAAGGACACTGTAATTTAGTGGCTCATTTAATGTGAACCAAGAGAAATATGAGGCATGCCAATGCCGCACTGGGGCTCTATTTATATCCTTTTGGTGTGCAGTATGATTTATAATAAAGGATCATTTTTATATAGTATTAGCACAGTAATGGAGCTTGCCGGGTTACCATGTTTGAAGTTAAAAATATTATATTAGAAGAAGCTCTTCAAGCGCCATGTAAGAATAGCCTTTTCTTCAATATTAAATCATGATTCCAAGCTTTTTAAAATAAATATTAATGCATTCTATTTACCTAGCAATCTGTACTTTTATTGATGCAGGAGAAGGACATCCACCTCTGAGCTCAGAAGATGATATTCGCAGGCTCACAGTGTTCACTTTGTGGCTCCCAGCCCTGCTGCTCAGCACCCTGTGGTACCCTCTGGCATCAGTAGGATCCTTCTCTGCCAGGAGCCCCAGAGGACATCAAAGGCAAAGAAAACAGGAAAGCCACCTTCTTCTGGGGAATGTGGTGTGTCAGCTTATGGGGAAGCATGTCCTTCCCCCTGTACATGAAGCCCTCTCCCCTGCCCTGGGGCTGTTGGTGGGAAGGAGGAATTACCTGGATTTACCCTCTCAGAGTTTTTCTGGAAGCCACACAGCAAGTGAGTGGTGGAGCCAGGATAAAATCAGAGCCACTCCTGGCACTTTGCCCTTTGCATGATTCAGACCTTGTTTCTGAAGCGAAAGGACTGCATAAAGTTTCATTTGTCCATCTACAAAGCAGGGTGTTCTGCTTTGCATTTAAAGCTCAGGACCATCATGATGATTCAGAGTGCATGCAGGAATGCAGCTCTATGCTGATTTTTAGTGCCAGACACTGTGATGCATGCCAATGATAAGATCTGTCATGCAGGTGGGCAAAGGAATTAAATTTGGTTTAAAAACAAGGGGCGAACTAATCAGCTGGAGGATGCCAGGGAGAAAGAGCGCCTGAACAAGGTGGAGCAATGCCTTTGCAAATGTTGCTTCCACTGAAGCTTATGTGCAAGGTGGGGAGATATGGAGGGTTTTCTTTAAAGCATGAAGGGAGCTGGTGTTGCTCAGCCCTTGATAAAAGATACTAAGCCCTTCCCCTCCTTTCTGCTGGGTAGGGAGGAGCTGGGAGAGGCCGTAGTACTCCTGCTGCCATGCCCCAGTGCCAGAACACCTCTGACCAGCATCACAAGCTGAGGCTTGGCTCTTGGAGCACGAGGTGACAGTTTGATTCTTTTCAGTGCTGATGGGGCTGATGGCTATCCTGGCCAACCTGGATCTGCAGGAAGGGCAGCCATGAGGAGATATGTTTGGTGCCATTCATAACACCACATGCAGCTGTCAGACTGTGCAAGCACATACTCCCAGTCCAAGCTCTCTCCTGGTTCATGCCAAGATGGATGCCACCCTGCGGCACCCGGCACATGCTTATCTTGCTGGAGGGAAGTCCCCCTGCTCCCCAGTCTCCCAGCTCTGTGGGGACACAGCCACTGTTGCCAGCCAGGAAGGTGACATGCAGGAACAGACAAAGCCAGAGCTGACTCTGCTTCCTGACAAGCCGACCTCAGGGAAATTGCCCAGCCACTTTGAATAAAATGAATTAAGCAGCCTGGCAGTAACTCAGAGTATATTTTACTAACTTGGCCAGAACCAAGTAATGTTAATCCATCTCCCTTAAATTTCTTATTTTACAGCCATGTTCTAATATATGAAAATGTGCTGGCAAAGTTTTCAGTAGATTAAAACCCTCCAGTTAGCAATAACCATGTGGTGGGGGGCTATCCCTTTGATAGGGGCTGAGATGCAGTGGGGAGCCCCACATAGCCCACCTGAGCACCAAGGGAGCAAAGGATGGCTTCTCCTGTGGCTTGCTATGCTACCTTGGGAAAATCCCCAGGGGCTCATCACTTTTTGGGTAAGGGATGCCAGCTGCCTGAGGGACCTTGGTGGTCACTGGGCAAGGGTAGGCATCGGGTCCAGCCCACAAGGGGGAACTGCTCTGCAAAGGTGCCTCTCTCCCTCTTTCCCTCCCCTGTGTAGGAAAATAGTTTTTCTTGGTTCATCTCAGTTCCTCTGCAAAATTGGGGGTGCATCCGCTCAGACTGTAGGTATGATGCCTCAGTGTCTGCCCTTGCTCTAGACAAGATGCACACCAAGAAGAAATCAGACATCTAAGGAAAGGCAAAAATCACCTTCTGCACAAGTTTCACCCTCTGGGCCACCCACTAAATGTGGTGGAGGCCAGGATGGTGTAGCAGAGAAGGACTCTTGCTCGCCAGTGGCTGAGAGCACAGGGCTGCCAGAGAGCCAGCACTCCTGGGGAGGTCTCCCACCAGGCAACCCACCAGGACCCTAGGGTGTTCCTCTCTGTGTTTCACAGATGCTGCCTTTGAGCTTAGCACTGGCGAGGGGGTCACCTTCGGTACTAATTACCATCTTCCCCACTCTCTGCATTCTTGTCCCCTGTGTAAGCCCTAACAAGAAATAAAATTGCCCTGCCTGCCTTGTTTATCAGCAGTAATAATCCTAATAATACTTCACATATCAGAAAGAGCTTCCATCTGAGGAAATGAATGCACTTTACAGACATTAATGATTTAAGATGCTTAACCCATCTCTGAGATACAGGAGGAAAACCATCTTTTTTTTTTTTTTTTTCACAAATGGGAACCTGAAGCAAACTGTAGGTAAGTGACTTTTGGCTATGCAGGGCGACAGGATGAGAGTCCAGTCCACTACTGTCTGCAACTGTGGCTCCCTTTTCCTGTTTTCCAGCCAACTGCTTCTCCATGCCCATGATGCTGCAGTGGTGCCAACAGAGGAGCTGTTGCAGGCTCCTGGAGGCCAGACCCAATTAACTCACTCTGCTGTTTGGGAGCTGTTTGCCTTCCCAGTGCTCACTTGCTCAAGGCTGGCCCTTGAGTGACTGCAGCTGCTCGCTACTACTCAGACAAGGTTTCTCCAGCAATTCCCACATTTTGGGGATGTCCTCTGAGTGTGATGGTTCTTGGTACACTGTAAATTTCTCCAGTTTTCAGGGCAGGCAGGGAAGTGTGCCCAGGGGTTTGAAGAGGATGGCACCCCAAGAACAGGTTGGACGCTAACCCATCCCAGGCATCCTCATCTGCCAGTTCACTGCAACTTCGCCTGCAAACACACTGTGGCTGTATCGGTTGCTGGGCCACCATTGCCCAGCTGTCCCACAGCCCGTAGGGTGGGCGCGGGGAGAAGAAACCAGATTATAAATAGTCAGATGAACTCCAGCTCACTGGGCAGTGAACTTTGTTGTATATAGCCACTTTGTAAAATGAAACTAGCCTGTGCCTCTCTGGGTGGAAAAAGAAAGTGAGCGGGGACCACACCTCTTCTATTATGTGCGTAGATCTGCCCATCAGGGTCTGGCAGCACTTGCAGAGTTATATGAAACGCTTGCTATAAACATGGGACTACTGAGTGGTTTGTTGTTAACTCTTTAGGACAAAACTTGAAATAATACCATTTGGCCTGGACCTTGGGCTGAAATGTGATTTTCCGCCTTAAGATGCAATCAGATCTGGGTTGTCTGCTTCCCTCTGCTATGCAGAGCTTATAAATAACCCCCTTCTCATCCTCAGAACAGCTTCTTCTTCTTCTTTTTTTTTTTTTTAAACATGAGAAGGAGGGGTAAAAAAAAAAAAAAAGGCAGGCAGGCAATAGTGAAAGTGCCACCATACTGTTCTATTTTAAACCCTGCTTGCCTGCACTTTCGGATGCAGGCAGGGGAGGAGACCACTCGGTCTCCAGCCCGCCGTCGCCCGCCCGGCCACTGCGGTGTGCATGTGCCTGTGTGCACTTATTGTTTTATCCTCATGTCACCTTTCAGGCTGTGCCGCTCACCCTCCCTCCGTCCCCGAAATCTTTGATTAATAGGTTTGCTTGCTTTTTATATCCACACATGTGGCGCATCTGGAGCAAGGCGTGCCTCTGCTTTCTTGTTCGTTTTTTATCTCCCTCCCTATATGTGCACGGTTTTTATTTTTTTTTTCCTTTACTTGCGACTGCCATGGCAACTGTTACATGTTTGGCAAAAAGCTTACAGAGAAGAAAAGGGGCTCAGCGCTCAGCTGGCAGATGTCCAGTGTAATCATGCTGCAGCGCCGAAATGAGGCCTTTGGCCGGCTGCCGAGCTAGGGAGAACAAAGATGTCAGTTCCCCGTGTTGGCGGCTGCGCTTGTTTGGCACCCTTATATGGCTTCCCAGAACTCCTCGCCTTGGCGGCTTTCCATTCCCTTTAGGGCAGCAAACAGGATTAGCACACACAGACTTGTTTTTCTCTTTTCTCCTCCAACTGTTCCAATGACATCATCCCTGCTGCATTCAGCTGCCAGCAGGGTGACTTTGGGGGTGGATTTTTTTTCCTCTTAAAAAAACATCACTGAACACACACCAGCAAGCACGATGGTTTAGGTAACACTTGCACACCTTTCTTCTTAAATAAAAGCCCCCGAAGTGCAGAAGGCTCAGGCTAACCAAGCCAGATGTGCTGCTTTTTTTTTTTTTTTTGCATTTTTTTGTTTGTGTCTCGTAATTGAATTCCTGCAAGATAAAAATCTCCTTTTCCTCAGTAGGCTGTAATCAGTGCTCACAGAGCTGTGGTTTCCAACTGCCCTCATCATGTGCTTCCTTATGAAACTCCACAGAGAAATTGCCTTGGCTTAGATGCCGATTTAAAGGGCCCTGGAGCAGGATGCAGCCCCTGTTGGCTTTCCAAAATGGCAGGGCTGGGACCACCCAGTCTGGGGTGCAGGGCTGTGTGGGAGCCCATGGGGCTGCTGTGGGTAGCGCATGAGGGAAGCTTCCTCTGTTCAGGAAGGACTTTGCTTAAGAGAATTTTTAGTTGCTGCTAGCTGTGGAGAGACCAAATTTTCTGCCTTTCCCCTCAAGCCCAGAGGCGTTTTTGCCTTCTGGACATCTTCTACCCTGGGCATTTTTCTCTTTCCCGCTTATCTCTTTGCCAATCAAATAGCAGTCATGTCCCATTCCCAAGGGAGCTCCGAGGGCCACCATCACACCCCAGCAGAAGGTGGCAGCCCTTGGCAGGATGGCCAAGGCCAGCTGGGGCAGCAGAGTTGCCTCTCTACTCCCTGTGCCTCCTTCCCTCCCAGCAGCACTCCTGTTTTCCTTGGCGCAGGCCACAGGATGTGATGCTTGCTTCCTTCTGTTGATGCAGACCCAGGGAAGGGGCCCAAAGGGGATGGTGGACTTTGCATAAAGGGTTGCTCAGTGATGGAAAAGCTCCCCAGCTAGAGGCTGGCCACAGACCACTGGATGTTAGTCAGCATGGGAAGAGCTGGCAAGTCCAGTTCCTCATTGGGTTGCTCAGTCTTTCCACCACAGAGGTGGATGGACAGACAGATGGACAGACAAATGTAGACAGCAAAGCAGCGTTGCTAAGAAAGCTTTATGTAAGCGGCTCGGCCGGCAGCTGACAGTGCAGCAAGTGTTCAGCTCCCAGAGCTCCACATCAAACCTGGCAGCACATCAAAACCTCTGTTTCATAACCCACTAGAAATAGGATTTTCTAACAGCGCCAAGAGGACTCGCCTTGTTGTGCAGGGACCTGGGATTTTACCAGTTGTTAATGGTTAACTAGTCAATGGCCTAAAACATTCGATAGTGCCCTTCCCCATGAGGAGGTACGTGATTTTACCAGGCTCTGTGCCTGGCAGAAGCCATGCCACCCTGGCCCACCTGTTAATAACATAACTCGGGAATTAATTAGCAATTAACAGCAACTAAATAATTACAGAATCAGCTGTTAGGAGAGAGGCCATGATGATGTGAGTGGCTTTCCCAAGATGGGGACTGCCCTCCACTGGGAAGTGGGTGCATGAGCGTGTCTCATGAACAAGGCTGGAGGGGGGGCTTACCCCCCGGAAGCGCAGATTTCCAGAGGCAGAAATGTCATGGGAAGGCATCAAGACACGAAATTGGTGTACCACAACCCTGACAGCCTAAGCCCCCTGAAGTGGCAACCCTCGCCTGCTCACTCCTGCTGACAAGGCTGGGCTGATGTCTGGGCTCCTCTGGCTCCCTCCTCTGAGGCTGCAAGGCAAGCATCAGCCGTGTCCTGAGCTTTACACTGTAAGACAAAGCTCTGCAAGCGCTTTGCAGAGCAGAGCTGGGGCTTTGGCCGAGCCTGGCTGTGGGCAAGGGGCTTGCTGCAGTGCTGAAGGGCAGTGAAACCAGGCACTGATCGTATTGCCTGTCTGCTTGCAGGGCTGCTCTTCTGTGAGACAGATGAAAGAATTGTTCACCTCTCTTCTCCTGGCCACCAAAGGGGATGGTAGTATGCTTCAACCTGAGCCTCTCCCCATCCTGGCTCCATGCTGAAATGTGCTGATGGCACAGGAAAGGCACTTTTTCAGATGTTGAAAAAGCAGCAAATGCATAAATTCACAGAGATGAAAGAGGCTCAAGTATTCATCTTGTTCACTGCTCTCTCCTTGCTGATGAAAGTTATCCCCTCCTGAACATGATCCAGTATTTTGTCCAGCCTTGTTTCCAGTGCTTCAAGTGATGGGGCTTCCTTTGGGAAACTCCTTCACTGCTTAATGCACTTTGCTTTTAGGAACTGCATCTTGCTCTGCATTTGGCTTCAGCAGTTTGTGTCATTGCCTTCCAATGCACCAGTTGCTTGTGGGTTCCTGCCTCCTCCAGGCAAACTAGATGTCTTGAGCTCTTTTCACTTTCTCCATAGGTCAGCTTTAATCCTTTAATAATTTACTACTTTCTCCTCTCTGCTGTCATCTGCCCCATATTGGCCTGGTTCTGCCATAAATGGGCAAAGTACCTCTGGGTGTAGAAAGCCTCCCTGATTGTGTGACTGAAGCTCCGTGGGCTGTGACAGCAGTGGCTCCCTGACAGCTATGTGCTTCTCCAGCTCTGGGCCAGTGAGTGTGAGCTCAGTGGCTGGCACAGGAAAGCACAGCTGGAGGGATGCTCTATTTCACACCAACTACTAATGGCCTGAAGGGGTTGTTCTGGCCAAGTAGGATTGCTAAGGCATAGAAACACCCTGGCTACACAGAGCCTTTTCCCTGGCCATGCTCTCTGTATAGGAGCAGACAAGAGATTTGGGTGGAGGAACTTTTCAGTGCAACTCCAAAAGGGCAAAGGGCCAGGTCAGTTTGAGCAGAGTGTTCTGTCCCTCCAAGAAGCATCACCAGTGCACTTGTAGGATGCCTCATACCCAGCTGGGTGTCTTAGCTGGATGGAGCAAAAACTTCCTATGCAGTCAAAATAGCTGGTTTGACCCAAGGCACATACCTGAGGGCACCTCATGTAAAGCAGTCTCCTTGCCTCCATCATATTCACAAAAATGGTGTGAACATCCCTTGTCCTTCGTGGAAGTTACCATCTGCATCTGATTCTCATGCGTTTCCTCCTCTGTTTAGAGATGCAGAGGTGTCCCTGTTCCTCACCCATCACCTTGAATTGACTCCAGAGGAATACATTTCTGTGGTCACAGTCCAAGTCCCTTTTTGTGCCCTCACTCTCTTTCCCTTCTTTTGTGCCCCTGTACTTGCAGGTCCTCGATACGGAGCCAACGGGGCCATGAGTGCCTCCATCCTGTGCTCCTGACCGCAGCAGGGGCGAGTCCCAGACCCTGGTTCCCCGCCGGCTTGTTGCGTCTCCTTGCACATTGTGTCCCCTCTGCCTCCAGGCATTTGTCACAACGCTCAGCACAGCTTGGCCTGGGTCAGATGCCTGCGTTCCTCCTCACCCTGGGACCCAGTGCTCTTCCTCTCTTTTTGTTTCCTTTTGTTTATGGTACTCAATCCAGCTCTCAGGCCATGCGCAAATGCTCTGCTTCTGGCCAACTTGAATTCATTTCAAGGAAGATTGCACAAGAGTTCAGGGCTGGTGCTCAGAGCCAGGCCTGCTGGGCTGGCTGTTTTGTTCTCTCGGCCCAGGTCCTGCCGGAGGACCTGCTGGCATGAACTCCCGCCAAAGCGGAGTCAGCAGGATGCCGCACGGGCTGCCTGGCTGGGAGGAGCCAGAGAAGCAGTCCTGTAAGGTCAGGGACAGGCTTTGCAAATTCAGTTTAAAAAAAAAAGAAAAGAGACCAAGTTTGTGTGGGATGCTTTGCTCTCTGTTAAAGCCATGCAGATTGATGGTAACCCCAGCTACCTCCAGGTATAAATAGTTTTTGTTCCAGTCTCACACTGGGGCTAGGCAGGAAAAGCTCTGCTGGCTGCAGTAGAGAAACCAAGCTCCAAGTGGTAAGAAGGGGGCTGACAAGCTGAAACAGTTCCTTCAAAAAGAAGGAGAAGAGGGGTCAGGAAGGGTCTTGTTGGCGTTCAGAGCTGCGGATGTGTCTGGAAGCCTGAACCTCCTTCCTTTGGCACAGGGCTGGGACACCCTGCAGAAGCGACTCGCTGGATTGCCGTTTGCAGTCTGGCTGGCCTCTGGTGAGAGAAAGCACTTATTACCCCTCATCTCTCAAGCATAGCTTATATTTCGAATGATGTGAAAACCTTGCATCCACGGGTCTAAAAAATAGGCGAGTAGTAAAAAAACTTTTTTTTTTTAATGGTTCCTAACCTGTTTTTTGAAGGCAGGTTTGTTATGTTTGGTGAGTTGGTCTGTCTTTTCAGTGACCTTGTCAACAAAAATATCAGCAAAGAGATGATATGGGAATACTCAGGAAAATCAAACCTATCTGCACGAGCAGGCTGCAGTAGGGTGGACTCTAGGAGAGTTAGCTGACCTGCTGAGCCTCTGTCAATTATTTTTGAAAAATCATGGGGAATGTGAAACTTCAAGGCACAGGAGTTCCTCAGCATTCTGTGGCTGAGATGTTGGAGTGTCTTGGGACACCCACTGCCATCACAACTAAGAAATTTATTTACTTTCTTGACACGAGACCTCCCCACTTCGAAGGAATTTGGAATGATTAAAAATCCCTTGGCAAAGATCTGTCTTTCTCAGAGGTGAGATTCATCTCAGCTGACTGCAGAAATGTGAAAGTCACACAATGATCCAAGCTAATCATCCTTTCTCTTCTTACAGTGCATAAGGAGCAACACACATCTCACATACATGCACATATATATATGTGTGTGTACACACATCTATGTTCAGCGGGGCAAATCTCTTGCTGGAAGTGCCCACCTCTTCTACGGAGCATAGTGGGAGTTTTGATAGTCCATAGCTGTCTACCTTAGGGAAGATGAGTACTAAATGGTATGGCTTGCCCTGGAGAACAGGCTTACTTTTGGTCCTTTGGAGCCACAGAGGAGGTGCTTGGTGACTTACAGTGGCTAGGCAGTGACATACACATTCTTTCTCTGGCTCACAGGTTCTAGTGCAGCTCCTAATTAAAAATCCTGATGAATGCAATGATGCAGCCCCTGAGTTAATTTCACTTCCACCAGTTTTGTCTGAGAACATAGCAATATTCTTCCCATACTTTGCGGTTTAAAGTAATACTGATAAATTATATGACAATGATAATTTTTCATTTTATTTAAAGCTGTTTATCATCCATATCTATTATGGAAAGTCATCAATTATGCAAAAAGCATGATTGTTTAAAGAGCCTCTAAAATGTCTCTATTTATGGATTGTATGTTGTGTATTCTTTACTCCTTGCTTGTGCACACTGGAGAGGGTCCTCCATTAAGTATCATTTTTGCACAAAGAGCCTGAAAAATGGAACTTGACAGAGAAATCTCAGACAGGCTGGAGGCTCGTCACAAAATATGGTGGAGCCATAAAAATTTCACATCTTGGGCAAATCCCTCAACACTTAAAGCTGGGTCTAAATCAGAGGACCAGTGAACTAGATGGATGCAGTCTACCTGGGGTCAAAAAGTCATGCGCTATGACTCTCCTGGAGTCACTTTCTATAGCTTAGCCAGGGCCTCTCAATGGAAGGGGAAATAAATGGGTTCTTCATTAACAGTGCTCTCATTAGCAGAGGGGTCCACACTGCTCACAGATCAGAGATTTCTCCAGTCTGTGGTCCACTGTAAAATCTGCAGGAGCTGCATTCCAACTACTGGCACATGTGTGGACCATGCTGCAGAGACCTGTGGCTTGCAGAGGTCTGCTTCTTGTAGAGGAGTGAAGGAGCAAGATGGATTAAATGGCTGAGATGTCATAAGTTGGGCAGCTTCTGCTCATCTCTGAGTTTGCACAGCAACCTCCTTGCTATGGAGGCCCAGATTCCACTGACAGGGCAGTGTCTTTGGAGCCACCTTGCATTAACACCAGTGTAATTGGAAGCTTGTTTTGGCATGTGCATTAAATCACAGTAATGGGGACTTTTTACAGCAAAGAACACAGGTCAGGGAGTGAATACCAAACAGAGATCCTTTAAAGGAGCTGAAGATGTTGGCATCTTGGATCTTTTCTTTCTTTCCTTTCAAGACGCTGGGGAGACAAAAAAAAAAGAGTTAAAGCAAGGAAATTAGATCACAAAAAACAAATTAACTTAACAACACCATCCTGGCCTGATGCTGATGTTGCACATGGCGTGCCAGTAAATCCCAAGTAACACAGCACACATCTGGGAGTTTCTGGGGCAGCTCTGTCTATTCAGGTCTGCCAGGGTGTTGGAGGGGGCCTGCAGCTGCCAGAGCCCTTCGGCAGCGTGCGACAGGAAAGGGAGAGCTTTCTCACACGTCTGACACAAGAGGTCGATTGTGGAGATTGCTGACGGGTGACCTCCCTGTGCCACCAGAGCTGGGGCTGCTAGCTCCTCTGGCACAGGCAACCCACCAGGAGACCTTCTGCTCTTGCATTACAATGCCTATAGCATTGTAAGTGCCCTGTAGTTGCTGAAGACCTAGGTACTTAAACGTCTCCCTGAAGTAATTAGTTGTGTTTTTAAATTACTTACAATGTATGTAGTGCTGTAGAGGATGTGTCAGGTTGTGACAAAGAAGGGAGCATGAAGCCTGTGGAGTGGGAAGTACAGTGGCATCTGCTATTTTTAAACATGCCACTCAAGGTCACCTCCACAGTATTCCTGCACCCATCCACCGTGTCTCGTGCCCACCTGCCCTTCCCAGCAC
Source organism: Serilophus lunatus (assembly GCA_013399895.1). NCBI lineage: Eukaryota > Metazoa > Chordata > Aves > Passeriformes > Eurylaimidae > Serilophus > Serilophus lunatus. The sequence continues at coordinate 250,294 of VXBA01004960.1, forward strand.
TTGGTGGTCTTTGCCATGAAATCTTTCTTTTTCTTTCCTTCTTTGTTTCCACTTCTTGCCATCAGATGTCCTTCACAATGCCATACACCTTTAAGCCAAGTAAGCAATAACACAAGAGAGGATTTGCAGCCATCGCACCTTTTATTGAGGGCATTAAAGTCCTGGGATCAAAGGCTGGCTACTTCTAGCACTAGAAGAGCTGCAGTGGCACATTAGTAGGACTTTTTTTCCCCCCCTACCAGTTCAAACAGCTACACAGATTTTCCATACAGCTTCTTTTTTTACCCTAGATTCAGGGCATGAGTATGAATGGCCTCTGAATCCTAGCTTCTCCCATGGTAGACACTGCCTCTCACTGCCAACCTTCCTGTCACAAAGCTTGCTGTGGATCTTGTACCCACTGCTCTGTTAGGCAGGTTCAGAGCATCACAGCTCTACTAGAGAGAAACCTTCTGCTTTACAGCCATGAGCAACCCCAGTTCCTCTTGTGCCATACAGAGAAATGTTATTTTCTTTTGGTAGCTCTTTCCCCTACATGGTGATGAAGGGAGAGAAGTTCCCCCGGGAGGCTGCCTATGGCCCTCAGCATCCCAGTACCCATCTGTGCATGTCAGCATGTCTGTTTTTCACCTCCTCTGCTGGACACAGTCTCCAGAAAGGATTGTGCTTGTCTTTCCATAACAGCATCACATTGGTGCCCAAAATAATTAACTACCAGCATGTCCTTTTCCCCTTCAGCCAGTTCCAGATGAGTTCACAGTTCACAGTGTCAGTTCTTGCTGTTAATCCATAAACTATAACCTTTACATTGGGTACTGTTCAATGTAATTAGATTTCTATTACATGGTGTTCTTTCCTGCAGCTAAACAAGACTTGCTTTACTTAAACAGCCAGCCCCAGGTGAGGTTTAATTGTAACCTTGACGTTAAAGCTCTGTGCTTGCACTCTGTTCTCTCAAAGCCTCCAGTCCACCACACCGTAGCCTGCACTTATCGTGACATGACATGTTAGCTATCATCCATAGCTCTCTGGCAGCAACACCCAGGTTTGTCCTGCAGGACATCATCCCTCCCCCAAAGACTCACTCTTTTCATGAAGAGAAGAATAAAACCAGGATGGTTCTAAGTCAGGTCAGCCTGACTGCAGTGTAAACACACTACCTGCTCTGGTGCAAGCTGGAGTGGAAAACAAAGGCACAATAGACCAAACAAGGTCATTAAAAACAATTTGATCCAATTATACATCTAAAATCAGGACTCTTTGTTTGATGATTTTTATTTTGTGCTGAGGGGGAAGGAAAACAGCCTTGCACATAATGGACCGGTGCTGGGTACTAAAAGACATCTCCTCTCACATAAAGCAGTAGTGATGCCTCCAAAAACCACTCGTACCTTGGTTAAGTGTTCATTTACCCCCACTCTTACCACTGCTATTCCCTGCGGTTAAAAACTGTTGGTATGCAGGAAAAGTTTCCTCCGACAGTGAGTGGCCTGCGGCCACCCCCCTGCCTGAGCCCAGTGGCTGCTTTGATGCCACAAGAGCATGACAGTAAGAGAAATGCCTGGAGAAGTGAATCAATAGTGGCAGGCTGGCCAGCTGCAGGGTGAGGATGGGGTAAATTGCTGGAAGAAACTTTCCCAGCCACCGGAGGACTTTGGAGAACAATGCGGAGAAGAGGATGTGAGGCACTTCCCGCCACTGGCCAGCCCCGCGCCAAGGAGTGCTGCAGCCTCCAGTGCTATCTTTGTACCCTTGTCATCGTCTGGAGGCAGCTTTTGCTGTTTGCTGTGGGTTTCTCTACTCCTCGTTTCTTTCAGCTCTCTCTCAGAGATCTAACTGTTGCTGCAAAACAAGGGGACTGTTTTCTCCAGCCTTTCTGGCTGACGTCCATCCTGTCCGTCTGAGGCAGGTCCCTGGGCCAGACTAGAAGTGTGCTGGTTCCTCTCTAAGATCTGGCTGGTAGAGCAGTGCAGATGTTTTTTTTCTCTTTGCATCCCTCTTTCCCTCCTTCTTTCCCTGAGAGATGGAGATAGTGGATTTCTTGTTTGTTCTGCTTTCCCATCACATTTTCCTATTCCCAGCCACTCAGATTTCTCTGTCTACATCCTGCAGAACTGTTTCTATAATATTCAAGTGCCTTTTGCAAGTGAAAAAAACAAAAACAAAACCCAAAACAATCCAGCCCTGTGATTTTCCTCCCTGCTATCAGGAAACAGGTTTGGTTTTTTTTGTTAATGAATGCAAAAGAATGCAGATAACGGTGAGGAAGATCTTGGGCAATGAGTTCAGTGCTTCTTTATTTAGGCTCCTCCGTGTATATCAGCTGAGCCCAGCAGGTGACAAAGCAAGAGCTGAATGTTATTTCAGGAAAAGCTTGGTCTTTCATGCTTGAGACAGAGTAGTGTCCATGGAGGGGAACTCTGGGCTTCTGTTGTGCATGGGTGATTTGGACAGAAAATGGCCAAGGAATTTCATCAGTGCTGCTTTTCTTCTCTGTCTTCCAGGCTCTTCGTAGCAGGTGTCCCCAAGGGCTGCCCACTGCCATCGACTCGGAGGGGCTTCACACATACAGCTCTGCTTTCCCACTGGTCCAGCACCAGGTGCTTATGGCTCCACAGGACCAGAGACAGAACAGGCACATCCAAGGCATGATGTGAAAGATGGATGGTGCAAGGCAGTGCTGGAGACTTTGCCACTTATACCATGTGGGCAAGGCAGGCATGCTAGGTGGCATCGGCTGAACACTAATTATAGGTTCGCTGTGGCTGCTTGCTTCTTGGAAACAATGGACTGAAATCGCAGTCACACTGACGTCCACACCAAAGAAGAAAAAAAAACCCAGAGTGATGTGGCAGATAAAGCACAACATTTATCTTGACTTACTGCTTCGTGGTAGTTAGTTTTAAGTGTTTCTGCCTTACTGAAAGTCAAATTTCACTCTTGAAGCACCACTTCAGCATGAAAAGTAGAAGTGCATTACATAGAGCAAGCTGCATAGACTTATAATTTAATTTAAGCAGCGTATATATTTTGGCCCTGGCTCTTTGCTGAATTCAGCACAGGTTCAGGCTTGGTCAGACTGGAACTGTATTTTTCAGTGCATAAAATATTCATTGCACTTTTTTACCTGGCTCTAGCCATTGATATTGTGTGAATCACATCTTCAGGATACCTCAGTAATTAAATGCACATATGTTCTTTGGGATCCAAGCAACTCTAAGACAAGTCACCTGTAATTCCAAGCCTGGTATTTGTTTTCCCATAGTGAACATATTTCTTCCTTAGTCACACAGGATTTTTGCTTCTTTCAAAGTATGTCTTTTGAAGCAGATTTTAATGTAGATTTTTATGCAAGAATGTATTACTAGGTTGTTTTCTATTGATGCAGAGAAATCTTTTATGCAGTTTGCATCCCATTAACAGCTTCATAAGAGACAATTCTGATTGTAATGGCTCTGCACAATAAGCCAATAAAGCTAAATATGGAAGGGATTATAAAGTACATTGCTGTTATACTCACAAAATGGTTCATATGTTCAAAAGAGAGGCATTGACTCATCTGACACCTAAGGTTAGCTCTAAGAGTTACTACTGCTGATGTTTTTCAGCAGCACTTTGTCTTTTATGTCCTGTTGGTTGCCATCTCAATTTTCTTGTGCTGGCAGCAGAAAGAGAAGAGGAGCTCCAGCCTGCAGCCTTGCATGTGGGCATCCTACACAGGCTAATGGGCGGAAAATGCTGCCAAATTCCAAAAAAACACTGCTGCTACATCATTTCTCTAGTGCTGGAATAATAGCAGAGGCTGCCTTGGGGGAGTTATAGGTGCTAGCCAGTATCCCTGTCCCTGACACCTTCCTGGAGGCATATTTTCACCCTATGCTTTCCCTGTAGGAAAGGCCAGGTGCCTGCACTGAGGTTTTCAGATCTGACGCCCATCTCTGATGCTGTTGGCACAGCATAGGGCATTGGGCAGGCCTACCAGCTGTGGAGGATGAATAATTCTCTCCCACGGTGTCAAAGTTTCAGTCCTTAGCCTTGGGGGGTTTTTACTGAGTTTTGTAAACAGAGCATTAGAAATGAAGAGCAGACATAGAAGCCAGCCTTCTGCTGCCTGAGACCCTATAGTTCTGCGGAGGGATGCAAGGGGTTGCCTGCACAAGGAAACAGTCCCGAACTGTGGAGATGTTTCTGATCCCATCACTCAGGGAGTACATTTGTACAGTGGTCTTTCATAAAACTACTGCTGTAAGGGATGGAATGGCAGAAGAATGAAACTTGTAGGAAGCTGGCTTGGAGGAAAGAGGGAGTAAGGTGTGAGAAGTAAAAGCGGTAGTCCAGAGCATGGTGGGACCTGCCCACAGCTGACTTTTCCCTCTCTCCAGATCTTTCCTTATCTCCTCCTGCTTCATCTGGAAATAGCACTCACAAATCAGCTCAGCCATCTGGCTCACTTGTGCCCTCTCTTTTCCTTCAGGATGCAACCTGAACTTCTCATATAAAAACAAGTAATTGTCTAGGCTCCCGGGAAATACATGGAAGGGCACTTTGTGGCAATGCCTAGACTACATTCCCTCCCAGTGCACATGTATTGCTCTGCACGTTTTTAACTAGCTCAAGGTTTTCACAGGCTCAGTTCCCTGATAGAGTTTCTTCTGTCTACAACAAACAGCACTCAAAAATGTTTTTACCTTCTTTAGTCATATTTTCACATGCTCTTCTGTTTCAATTGTTTGGCCATTATGAGGCTTCAGCATGTTTTGTTTGCATATTGTGGCCCATGTTTTCAGCTTCATGGTTATCAATGTTGTCTTTATGCCTTCACTTGATTTAGAGATGGTTCATAAATGTCAATGGAGCCAAAGACACAAACAGCTTCTGAGCACACAGTGAGAGGTGTTCAGAAATGCAGCAGCAGTGAGCTGGACATAGTCCCAAATGACCTTGGCATAACCTTACCCATTACAGGGTTCCTCTAATGATCACCCCACAGCCAGATTGTGATGCTGCCCTCAAGTGCCAGCCACCCCCTGCCCCTCAGTAGAAAAGGTTAGGGTGCCTGGGCACATGTGTACAGTGGGCTTATCCTCTTGGGCTACTGTAGATGGGACAAACCTGGCATTGCCAAGACATGGCCAGCTCTGGCACTGCAAGACTCATGGGGTGCACATGTTTCAGTGTGTCAGAGCTGGCAGTGACCCTGGGGGAGGTCACACAGACCCACCTGTGATCTGCCCATGCTGCATGGGAGGCTGGATGCTGCGCAGCCCTTTGTGATACTGGAAGGTCAGCAAGCAGCACTTGAAACTTACTGTGCACATTTCCATGTGTACACACACCTGTGGAAGGCTTTTTTTGCAGTCAATATTGAGCTCAGACACCTTTTTTTGCAGTAGTGTTTTCAGAGTCATTCACACAAGATCTGTTTTCCCTTTAACTTCATTAAGCTGCTGCTGTTGCTATGCAACTTTGAGACAGAAACACCATGAGCAGATGACCTCGGGATTTTTCCAGTTGTTGCAAAGCACCAAACAGGCATGGTTCCTCTTCCTGATATCCAAGGGGTGCACAGGCTGGGCTTGGCAGTGACAGGGGCCGGATACCAGCTTCAGGTCTGCATTAGGAGCTGAGTCAGCCCAGTTGTGATGTCTTCTGATTCATGATGTGGTATCTTCTCAACTCATGTCTTCATGTGGGATGACTTTTAGCTCACTGCATGCCCCTCTTGGGTGTATCACTGGCTGCCTAGGGCCAGGCTCAAGCTTGGGAGGGTCCTCAGCTGCGGACCAGCCTAAGGAGATGTTCTGCCACCTCCCAGGATGTAGGATGTCTGGGAACTGTGTCTGCTCCCCTAAAAATGCAATTTTCATTGCCACAGGATTTTGTGGCAAGCAAAAGCTTTTGTGTTTCTTAAATTTCTAGCATCTGTAGGGTGTAACTTTATCAAAGACTAAAAAGTTTAGCCAGTTTCAATATGACTTCCTTTGTTTTCTTTTTCCTTTCTCTCAGGCTTTGAATTTTCCTTTCTTTCTGGACTGTATATATTATCCTTTATCTTCTTTCTTCTACAATTCTATTATGGAGATGCTTAGCAAAGACCAGGACTCTATTAGGCACAGACAACAAAAACAGTCTTCAAAGAGACTGACTATAAAATGCCTTTTTCGGAAGTTTCTGCTTTCAGTTACTTTTTTCACTACTTTTTCTTCCATCTTTTTTTTCTGGATATTTCCTCCCTCCCTCCCTCCCTCCCT
>VXBA01004960.1:256877-286446 GCA_013399895.1 Serilophus lunatus
CCTGCCTGCCTGCCTGCCTGCCTGCCTGCCTGCCTGCCATCCATCCATCCATCTACCACAGGAATACTGGATTAAGGAGATGGGAGAAGCAACATCACTGAAATGTTTCCTTCCTTCCCCATCAACCCCTCAGTGTAGCAGCCAGAGAGCAATACAGAAGCCTGTTCTGGAAAGGTTTTGGTGGAGCAGTGAGTGAGTTGAAGAACTGGCTGCTCTTGCTTTCCAATGGGAGACAAAGGTGCCCAAGCCATGCTGCAATGCAGCAAGTGACCTACACGAGAGGGCATTATATTTCTCGTGTCCCAAGATCTCATCCACCAAATGTGGCCCAGCTGTGCCCTTTGCGAAGTCAGTGTCAAGAGCAGGCATGCAGCTGGCTGTGTGCAGGCCTTGCTTTGCTCAGCAAGGTTAGCCAGCTCAAATGCCAAGTTAGTGGGCACAGAGCTAGCATTCATCCTTAGAAGCTCCCCCAGCACTGGGTAGCATTGTTAATCAATGTGGTTCTGAGGCCCTTGGTAAAGGATACAGCAAACTTATTATTTTCATGACAGTTAACATACAGCTTTCAAAACACTCAGTAATGTTTTGGTTTATGCTTCAGACCACACCACTTACAACTCAAATGCTATGCTCCTCAGTATAGCTTCCTTTAGCTATGATTTTATTTCTCTCAAGCCTTCAGCTGATCCTCTATTTTCCACTGTGGCATTGCAATGCCTGCACTGGCACTGAAGGCTTTTTTATTTGCTGGATTCAATTAGGATTGACATGCACACACAGACAGGGCTGGAGCTTCTGGTTTGGTTTTCTTGGGGGATTTCAGGCAGATTATGCAAGTTTTATCATTTAAGACATTGGTTGTGTGCAGATGCCATCAAGCTTTGGGGAGCAGAGAGCTGCAGGACTGCTTTTGGCTAAAAGACAAGCTGATAGGCTTGACAGGTCACACAGATTTACAGAATCATGGGATGGTTTGGGTTGCAAGTGATCTGAAAGATCATCCAGTTCCAACACCCTCTGCCATGGGCAGGGAAACCTTCCACTAGAGCAGTTTGCTCAAACATGTCTGTTTGCAGTGTCACTTCCTATCATGCTTGCAACGGAGGTAAATGTTTGCACTGTCATAACATTTTTTCTGCGGGAGCTTCCTGGTTGGGGACGCTGCAACATTTTCCTCAGGGCACATTGCCCTGTGTGGGGGCGTGTGAAATCGCATCTAACAAAAATACAGCTAGGCAATGTATATTGCATCGAGGAACTTCATGTCAAATCGGTACATATAGTTAACAAGAACTGAACAAATGGTAAAACAAATGAACATACCTGAGCCAGCAAGAGTGTTTCACACAGTGCACGATCACATCCAAGGCAAAATTTCAAGGGATCTAGCCTGCAGCATTCATTTTAAAATGTGATGTGCTTTTACCTGTGCCATAACTCCCATTTTTAGATAACATTTGGGTGTTTAAGTCCAGGAGGAACCATTTTGGCTACCTATGCTGCTGTACCAGTAGGAGACTGAGTCATGAGAAGACAGAAATTAATCAATGTGATGAAGGGAGAAAGGAAATCTCTCTAAGCAAGAGATAGGACTGGAACTGGATGCTGAGAAGTACCAGAGCTGCTGCTTTGCATTCGACTTGAGCTGAGCAGTAGTTTCCCTTTCCTGTGTCGAGTGCTAGGCTTTGTGGGCTGCCAGGCAAATGCACGGCACAGATTTCAAGTGATGAAGTGTGGAAGTCTAAGGTGGCAATTTGAGAGTTCTGGGAAGAGACAAAGGCCAGAGAGGGAAGAGCCTTGAGAGGAAGCTGTATGAGGAGCAGTTGAGGTTACTTGGTCTGTTTAGCCTGGAGAAGAGGAGACTGAAGGGAGACTTCACGGCAGTCTGCAGCTTTCTCATGAGGGGAAGAAGAGGGGCAGGCACTGATCTCTTCTCTATGGTGACCAGTGACAGGTCCTGAGGGAATGGCCTGAAGTTGTGTCAAGGGAGGTTGAGGTTGGATATTAGAAGCAGGTTCTTCACCCAGGGGATGGTTGGGCACTGGAAGAGGCTCCCCAGGGAAGTGGTCACAACACCAAGCCTGACAGAGTTCAAGAAACATTTGGATGATGCTTCAGGCACACAGTGTGACCCTTGGAGATGGTCCTGTGCAGGGCCAGGAGTTCCAACTCAGCATATTCTGTGATGCTGTGAAGCAGAGAGGGCTACTAAACTGCATGACATAATACCCTGAGAAGGGCTTAAAAGGGACAGGTAATATGAATTGGAGGAAAACAGAGCTGCATTTCTAGATGTCTAAGGGAAGGCAGGGAATTGTGGGTGTTGGGATATTACAATCAAGAGGATTTCTACTAAAGACAGCAAGCAGACAGCATTTGTAAAATCACAACAGTCCCCCAGTCAAGGTAACAGCAGCGAAAGAGAGAGTGTGGACATATTTATTCAGAGCTATAGTGTTGCTCAGGAAGCTGCAAGAGGCAACCTGTAGCAGCAGATTCCCCAAAACATACACAACATGTCACTTTTGTCAGTGGGACAACACCAAGTGGGCTGCAAGCAAATTCTAACATCATCCCATTTTATTACACTGGCTCAATTCTCACTGAGCTTATGTCTTCCTGTTGCCCTCCTTTTTCTAACCAAAGTTATTTCTTTAAAGATACAATTATTCTGATTGGTTCAGTTGTCCTCACTGAGAAATAGCTTCCAGCATTGGAGATATTCAGATGCAGGCTGTGAGATGAAACCCAAAGGTTATCCAGTCCTGGAAATTGTTAGAGGTGGGACTGACAGGATTCACTGGCTTGCCCAACTGCTCCTCCCCAGGCCCCATGTGGGATCAACTGACTCATGATTTTTACACTAGTGCTCAAAAACCTCTAACGCTGGGGATTCTTCAACTCTGGGCAACCTGTTCTGGCACTCTAATTTAAGACTCTAGTAGATGGACTTAGAAATGAGATTATTCCCTTCCTGCTTATATGTTAGATAGCCACTATCACGTCTTCCTAGCCCCCACACTCTGGTACAGGCAATCTTAACAAGGTTTTTCAGTTTTAGACTGTTCAGCCTTTCCCTCTCAGCACCTTTTCTGGACCATTGCCATTGCTCTCCTTGGCACTTTCTGCAATCGGCTCAGTCTCCCTGAACTTCAGCAGCCAAAACTGCACAGCTGACACTTCAAATGAAGCCTTGACAGCATAGACAACAGGGGAAGGATGGTTTCCTGTTTGTCACAGGCTGCACTTCTGTTTGTACACCTCATTATAGCACTTTCGGTTTTTTACTGCAGCATGGTCATGTTCATTCATGTTGATCTGACATCCCTAGATCTTCTTCTGCAAAACTGCTGCTGTGCTAGTTGTTCCCAAATTGGTCTTGCAGTCCTTGATGGTGTCTACAAAAACCCAGAGCTCCACTTTGTCCATTCTGAATGGTGCTTCTCTTCCTATTCCTCTACCTCATTTGTCAGGATTGTTTTGCATTCTCCTCCTGTTCTACAAAGTGCTTGTTCTTCATAGTGTCTTGTGCTAATTTAATAAGTGTTCTCTACTCTTGTGTGATTTTTTTTTCAAAGATATTAATGAAAATACTGTGCGCTGCCAGACATAAAACAGATGGCTTTAGACTTCATTTGATATGTACTGCCAGTTTGACAGTGAAGCATTTATAACTTCTCTTAGTCTGGTTTTCCAACCAGCTGTACACTCCTCTAATAGCAGTTTCTTTTAAGTCATGTTTATTTGCTTGGTTTATGAAAGTGTCAGGTGAGATAAAGGCAAAAGCTGCATTAAAATTGAGATCTAAGGCCTATGGTAGAAGGAAATTAGATTGATTTGATGTGATTTGTTCTTGTCAAATCAGTGCTTGCTGTTCTTCATCTACTTGTTGTATTCTAGGTGCTGGAAAATAGTTTATCCAATTACCACTTCCAGTATTTTTCCAGGAATTGAAATTAATCTGCCTGGTCTCTGATTGCTAGCTCCTTCTGTCCATCCTCTCCTTTCATGGTAGGTGCTAGATTTGCCTTTCCCAGTGTGCAGAAACACAGGCCCCCACCCTTGACTTCTGTGCTGATTGTGGCAATAAGGCTTCAGCTGCTTTACCCAGTATGGCAGAAGACTTTCAGGGCTTGTCATTTGGAATATATATGACTTATTTAGATACTATCTGACCTCTCTGTTCTTTCTTGCAGCAGGTATTCTTACCCTCAAACTAGTTATGCTAGTTGTGTTAAATGGGGCACTTCTGAGCAAAGACTGAAGGAAAAAATTATCAAACAAAAAGCATGTTTGATATCATCACTCAGTATCTCATTTTGTTTGTGAAACCCAGCTTACTTTATCTCTCTCTGTTGATACTAGTGCATGCACTTTATACACTGTTTGTTGCATCATTTACAGTTTCTTCATTTTGTTCTTCATGCTTATGCTGTTCTTTTATACTTAGTAATGTGACCTAGTTCCACTTTCTGTGTGCTTCCTCTGCACTTCTGAAACTAAGGGAGAGCTCGTAATTTAGCCAGTTGATACCTTATTAGCTTCCCTTTGTACTTGTGCTAAGTTGACCCAGTACTGAGAAGCTCACAGTAGTTCTGTACTTTTCATACAACTTCCTGAGGGCACTGCGAACTCCACAAATGTCCTTTCTGCCTTGGATTTTTACCTCTGGGCTTGTGTGTACTAACACAGTGAGTTAGCTAAAGTCTGTCTCAAAGTCCGCTGTTTAGTCCTTGGGTTTTTTGGTGGTTTTTTCCTCCGCCTCCTTTTCTAAAAATCATGACTTCTAACACTTCAACATCACTCTCACATCAGTTGCTTGCCACCGTCACCTGCAAAACCAGTTCCCCTGGATTAATTAGAATAAATTTTTTCAGAGTAGCTGGACAAAAAGATACTAGAGAGATGGCAGCTGCAGACAGTTCAGGGAAAGGCACAAAGTACCAGAACAGAGAAGCCCCTGCATATTTAGCACTTAGTGGTGTCAGTAAAGATTAGAATTACCTGCCTATGAACTTGTCATTACTTTCCAGGACATGTGCTAATAGTGGAGGAAATACTTGCGTTATTTGAGTAAAACATACTCAAAAAAACAATAAAGGCATGTTATTAAAATACTTTCTCAGTTCTGTTTGTCTGTCTTAGTTATTTTTAATGGTCCTTGTACAATAAGAGGGCTTAGGCTTTGTTAGCATATAATTAGTCTTGTTTAATCAGTTATGCATTGACATTAAAGTGTGTTTTTAAACATAGAGATTTGGACCAACCAGAGCTGTTTTTTCTTCATTGAGCCAGACCCTCCAGCTTCTCAGTGGCCAATCAAGACACGTCTGGCCTTCAAAAGCAGATGAACCAAAACTTCTTTCAGCCAGCATTTTTTCCTGGTAATGTCTCACTTCAGCTGCATTAGTGCTAGAAGAGCTTTCTTGTGCAAAACTCCAAGCCAAAAGCTGCCTTTTGCAAGCTGCTTGTCCTCTGTTCTTTGCTGCCATCCCTTCCAAGCTGATCCTCTTCTATCTTGGGGCTGTTCCTGGGTGCCTGCCCCTGTGCTATTTTGGAAAAGCTTCCTTGAGCAGAGTGAAGGCAAGTTGGTTTATGGTTGTTATCTGTGGCTCTGACATGTTCCTGCCAGCACCCCTTTAGGTACCGAGAGATTCGCCGGCAGGGTGTCTGGTAACTCTGCTGCATGTTATTTTAAAGTCATTGATTTCCTTACTTCACTGTAATTTTGCTTCACTACATCAAGTCTTGGCATTAAGGTGAAGCAGCAGCTAGTTAATTCAGTATAAATGATGTTTCTTTATTGGGCATCCAGAACTAAAGACAGCTCCCAAAGCTCCCATGGGTATCTGCCCAGAGGCTGGGATGGTTGCTAAAGGAGTTGTTGACTTTAACTTTGCAAACAACCATATAAGCACAACTTTATAACTGATTTTTCTTGATATAATTGTATAAAAAGAAAACACTCTTCCACTATTGTAGGAGGTATGATGATACATCAATAGCTAATATCCTTGCAGGCAGTCTAACTTCTTTATCTATCAATTGTTGATCTTATGTGTTCTCCCATGGCTGCTCTTCGAAATCTAGGAAGCTCCTTGGGAAAGTGTAGAGACCTTCAGACCTCAAGGAGAATAAACTGATCACAAATGATTGACTGGGTGAGCCATTCTCTTACTCAGATGGGTCTCAGAAAAACAATTTTTCATTAAAACACTACATTTACAAAATGCTGCCACAGTACATTCTTCTTTTATGTCTAATTCAGAATCAATTGTCAACAGTTGGAGAGCACTCCTGGTCATGATCTTGGACTTTGGATCAGACCTTACAATGCTTAAAAACAACTATGAAAAAAGGTGGGAAGATTTGAAAGGCTTCCCCGTAAATACATGGATGCATAATGGTTTTTTTTTCTAAACACATACCTGGAGGCTTAGACAACTGGTATATTGACATCAACATATTCTAGTTAAAAGAAATCACACTACTGGCAAGCAGAGAATCCCCTGAACCTATAGCTTATTTTCCCTGAACTAAAATCAAAAGTAGCAGTGCCAGTTCATCATTTCCTAAAACAAAACATCTATTAAAAGTAACTCACCTGAGGGAAAAGCATGTTGTAACAGATGGGCTTTCCACTGCTCCTCTGAGAACCACCAGTGGCCCAAACGCCTACAACCTAGCCCCCACTGCTGAGATGTCCTGCTGACTTTGCCAGGAGAGGACTGAAAGCCACATGTCAGTCCCAGGACTCATCCTGCCATCAACATGTTTGCAAAAGTAGCTGGAAAAACAATTTATCCTCCCTCTTCCCTACTGCTTTTTTATTCCAATAATTCAGCTCATGTCCATCTTGAACAATTAGTCCACCAAAGTGCTGACCTTGTAGAAAACTGAAGCATGCTGGAGAGAAAATAAGTCCTAGTTAATAAATATAAAAACAAACACCTCAGTAATGTGTGATATGATTTCCAAAATCACATTTAAAACCTTTCAAAACTAAACCATGAAGGGAAGGTCTGACACTTTTGCTAACACTGTTTAGAGTGAAAAGCCAGCATGGAAAACCTAAATGAAAATGCATTTGAAAATGCTTTCATAAAAATAAGAATCACAAGAAACAGTCTGGAATATAAACCAATTTTTGCAGTAGTACTTTACAAATTGCCTTGATTTTGGAAGGATGCAGAGTGCATGCTAAGATCAGCTGCCTGCACAGGCTATTTTATAATAAATGGCATTGAATTTTTCATCCCCAGCACAATCTCTAGCTATATAGTGCTTTTATTTATTACAAGAGTGTTCAGCTGCAATGACAGATGAAGTGAGGAAGGAAATGGCTTCAAGAACATGTGAAGAATACCATAAAGTTAAGGGAGTGGAATGGGGAAAGCTACTTTAAACTACAGGTGGTAGTGTAAATTATTGAACATTTCAAATGTTTTCCCTTGGTAATTTTAATCACATTGTGAAATCAGTCACTCAGACTTTTGTGAGACACTTGATTTATTGAAAGCCTTACGCCATCACTTGCAGCTCAGGAGCCAGCCCTGCACTCAGGGCTGCAGGGGCAGGGCACACTGGGCAGAAGCATGCTGAGGCTGGCTCAGAGCCACCGCTGTCAAACACCCACCATAAAATTAGCAGTGATCATCCCAAATGGGGCACTGATGCCATCCTCAAAACCACCCCTGCCTCTCAGGGGTGTTCACACACAGAGCCATGGTGGACTGAAGGCTGAGGGTTGGTGGTTGGGTCTTCTTTGTTTTGTGCAGGGAATGAGCTGAGTATGTGTCAGTGTGCAGCATCTCTGACTCTTTCCAGAGATGCCTGCTGGGGGATAGCCACCTCCTGGGTGTGCTGCTGCAGGGCCAGGACCATGAACGTGCTCCCTCAGCCTCCAAGAACACAGGGACCATGGGAAAATGGCCGGGCAATGAAGCTGGAAGGGCATCTCAGGGTGGTTTATGCAAGATGAGCTATTGTCAGACACATAGTGGTGCTTCACAGATTTGGTCACATTTCCCTGCACACTGATTCCATCCCTTGCTGTTCTTCAAGCACTAACTAATTCTACCACTGTATTTGGAGATTTCTCTTGTCTTTGTTATCTAAGAATAACTAAATTATTTTGCTTAATGCCTTTTCTTACCAAAAGAAGAATTGGTGGCTCAGCTCTTATTAGCAAATGCTATTAAATCTCACTCATAGTCTATCACAGTGAACACGAAGGTGACTTAAACAAAAAAGGGTTGGGATAAGCAGGTGGTATTTCCGTGTGATTAATGCATGAACATATCTAATCCTGATCAAATGACTGGACCTCATTTATGATAGGCAAGATTTGGGCAACCTCATTGCTGTCAGAGCTGACGTAAAATTTTTCCTCACACATTTCTTTCATTTTTTTTATTCTTTTTCCTTTTAATTGATTTAGTTGGACTTGCAGAAACTAAGGGTCAGATCTTTTGCTGGGATTTTTGTCTTTGGCATTAATGAGGTAGATTCTGATCTTTAATGTTCAGTATTTGAACCATTCAGGCTGCCTGAGTCCTATTTCAGCTATTAACACAGATAACTAGCAGGCATAAAGTCAGTGGGCTTGTTGGGGTAGCTTTTTGCCTTTTTCCTGAAACAGATTTAGCGGAACCATAGACTAAAGGATTTCCCCATTATCCTATCATCATCTTCTGTAAATCCTTCCTTTCTGGAAATCCTTCCTTCCCACTGGACTTCCATGCTCTTATTTCAGTTCCCTGAGGGATGAAAGTAAAGTGATGAAAAAGACAGCATGACTAGGTACCGCTCTCTTCCAACTACCTGCTGCCCACACAACAAATTCCCCTTGTTGTCAGATAGTGTAATTTACCATAACATAAACATTGTCCCGAATGCTATTAAAAATGCAAATTATGTCCATTGAGACTGAGGACTGGCAAGCAAGCAGTTCCTTTGTAGCCCACTTCCTCCTGGCCCCAGCACGTTGTGTAGATGATGATGCTCTGCTGTGACATGTTTGTGAGCTCTCAAAGTTGCATCTATTTTTTCTTCTTAACCTAAGCAGTGTAGCTGCAGACTTAGAACATAATAGACATTTAGAAACTGTATGACTTTCCCTAACTGTCCGTAACAGTTTCAAGATATGTCATTTTAAAAAGAATTGCTTCAAATAGAGACTGCTTTAAGTACTTCTTGTTTTTGCTTTTATCTTGGCACAAATGCTTACCCTCTCTAGCTCCTTTGTAGAGTTTATTATGCAAAGGCAAAGAAGCTACACTAACATTGTAATTTTGTTTGGCAAGGTGAGCCACAAAACATACGCTGTGTCATGCCTTTTTATTACTGTGCAAGAATTGCCAAAGCAGCCTAAAGGAGGAATCAAGGACACGATCGTTGAGAGGAAAAGAGGAAACGGTCCAGTTTTACAACACTCAGGCTTGTAACTACTTGCAGTAGATACTTTCAGAACTGGTTTAATTTTAAATTATTTTCTTACCAACAGACAGCAGCTGATGTTTAACGTCACCACTTTCTGATCCCCATTGAGTCTTTTTTCAGTGCCCTGGGGATCCAAGCCCTACCTGTGCAGTGGGCAGCATGAGCAGGTACTCTCCCTGCCCAGGGAGATGGCAGGTGTAGAGCCAGCCCAATCCAAAAGAGAAAGAAAGCCTCCTTGAGCAGACACTGACATCCTTTTTCCACTAAGGGGAGGGTGGCATGTCACACCTTATTCTGATCATGCTCCAAGAGCAAAACCTGCACTTCTCAGTCTAGACAACCTGTAATCAGTCAAGGGAAGAGCAGGCAAAGGGAACAATTAATGGGTGTGATCTCAGCTTCCTGCAGCCTGCCCTAAAACCTCCATGGACTGGCTTTCTGTGTGGGCATCTGTGGGAGTATATCATATCACCTCTGGGCCTGCCCATGCCATGGATGCCTCACTCCTGCTCCCTTCCCATGCTGTGCTTTCATTTGAAGGAGATCAAGGACATTTTTTGCCTTAAAAATAAAGGTAAATTATTTTTAACTTGGCCCCAGATGTAAGCCGCCATATAGCCCCATAGCAGCACTGGGCATGAACAAGAGGTTTGAGAAGGGTAGCAGGAAGGCAGTTTTCACTATAAAATATATTGCAACACCTCCAGAGTACTTTGGCTGCAATGTCTCTGAACCCATCTGAAACATCGGAAACAGCTTGAAAGAAGTGGCTGTGTGGAAGGAAGCCTTGTGTCCCCAGGGGAAGTAAACCCCAAGCATGACCACTGGCTGCCTACCCACTGCATAACTGCTGCCCATACACTGCTGAGGGTAGGTAGGGGTGAGAGGAAGAGAGAGGAGCCTGTATGGCAGCAGCGAAGGACACAACTCACCTCTCTGCTTGTTCCCAGATTTAGTGAACCTTTGGAGGGTGGAGGGAGGAGAAGAGGAAGGGATGTTCTTGTTATAGTGTAAAAAAGAGGTAATGAAAGTGTGGTGATGCCAGTCCTTCACTGTATGCCTTAGAAACCCAGTGGTAGCCTCACCCTTTTTCGTTAAAGCCAGGGTGTTTGTTGTGTTGTGCAGAGTGGTGACCGCCCCAACAGCCAGACCCACCCCTGCTTCCAACCACCACTGGTTGGCACGGGCCGAAGCATTGTTGGAGGGAGATGTGATGGGGGACTTTCTGCAGGTCATTACTGATCTGTCTACACAGCCTGACTCAGGCACCAAAAGACATTTCTATGAGCTGGGAAAACACCCAAAAAGGAGAAGTGGAGATATTTGCCTCTCCAGTCAGTTTGCTTGCCATTAGTGTTTTCCTACTTCCCTGTTCTAAGTAAACACATTTTCTGTATGTCAAAGAAGTGATAACCATCTTGGGGCAAATGCCCACGGGAGAAGGACAAGACAAGAATGCCTTGAGAAATGCACCAGCACCAGGCTTGCTCCTACCCTGCTGGTGGCCAGCCCTCCATGCAGGCACAGCCCTGAAAAGCAGGGGCTGGTTAAAGGCAATGATGCCTGTGAAGCACAGAGATGCAAGGAAAGACGGAGAGGTTTGCAAGTCGGGGCACTGAGAGGGAGAGCATGGCAACCAGCATGCTGGCTATGAGAGACAGGCTTCCTCGGAGACACAAATGAAACCTTGTTGTCCCACTTAGAGCTGCTCTCAACATCACGTATGACAGGCGTCTGAAGCAAGGCAGTGACACTAAACATGTCCCTTCAAAGGATAAAAGCAGAAGAAAGTTTCCACCTCTGAGCTTTTCATAACTCAGACAAAATGCTAGAGGAGCTCTTTGATTGGCCTGCCTCCTCCTCCCAGAGGAAGACACAGAGGGGGACACTGGCCCTGTGGGACAGGAGATGGGCTGCATGGAGCAACAGCTCTCAGCACATTTGCTCTGGCAGTCACTCTGGTCTCTGTGGATTTTGGAAAAAATGTAACCACTGCGGAAATCTGTCACTTAAATTTAATATCCTGTTGTCTGTTAGGATGCAGTCCTTTTGGGAAATTCAGTCCTGGCAGTTAAAAATAAAGCAGCAGTGTGGAAACAGTGAGACAAACAGCTCTGCCACTGTGCATCCAAGCCAGCCTGCAGTCTTCCAAGTCCAGTTGTACTCAGTCCAGATCAAGTGCATTCCCCACAGGAGACCTGTGCTGGAAACAATTTAGAAATGCATCCCAGCAGAACAGTATCACCTACAGAATTTATCTAAGGCTGATGTGGAGTTGCAGTGACATGAGACTTCCCTATAGCTGCATCAGGCTATTTTAAATTCAAGGCAGACATAAGGCATGTGACAGTACATGTTGTTCATGTGGGGAAACTCTTAATTAATATTCATGCCTTGGGACTGGCCTAAGGTAGAGGATTTTTTGAGCGTGCAACACATTTAAAATGCAGGCTTGCCTTTCACGCCTGAAACGTTGATGCAGCTAAAATCATTGGTGCATCTAAAATCAGACCTCCACAGGAACCCCATTTCCTCTGAACACCAGCAGACTTACTTGCATGGGTAGAAATATTCTTGATCTCCAGTCATCAAAGGCTAATCTCTCTCAGAGAGAAAGAAAAAGCAAAACCTCAAGAAGATGCAGGATGTATGGGGCTTAATTTTTGCTATCTAAACAGTTAATTGAACCAACACAGTGGTATAAAAACATCATGTTTACACCCTCCTTTTGCCCTGGAAATACAGTTTAGAGGACTTAGAGGACGCGTGGGTCTCAAGGCCACATTGTCAGTAATTCATACAGGATTGAGCACAAAAATGACACATGCTCCCATGGCCTGTATTGCTCTTGGAGCCCCTGTCTTTAGTGGGAGGGCTGTGGTGCCTTGGACTGCAGCAGCTGGCTCCTGCACCAGCACAGCTGGCTGCTGGTTCACATGGCAGGGCTGGTGCTGGAGCAGGGCGCTGTGTGTAGCTCAGGCGGTGCAGGGCAGGACAGGCAGCTGGGGCAGGAGCTTCGTGCCCCTCACACCAAGTTGTCTGTGCCTGTGAGTCACAGTCCTGACTCATGAGCTGGTGTGGATTAAGCTGTAATTTGAAGATGTTGCCGCCTACATCTGTCTGCGCTGCTCCTCTCCTGGAGGTGGCAGAAGCAAACACATACCCAGTCACCTCAAAAATATGGCCAGGCGTGCTCTTTAAAATCCCAGGGCAGGTTAGGGTGAGTGTGCAGGCAAGCACACACCTTGCAGCAATAAACCTAGGGGAGGAGGTTTCCACTCCAACTCAGTGGCTGGAAGATGCCTGCTGCTCCCACTTGCTGGCTTCTGTCGTGGCTCTTGCTGACTGCTACTATGACTCTCTCAACCTGCCCCTGCTCAAACCGATTGCCTGGCCCCAGCACCCCAAGGTATGCTCTCTCTTCTCACCCCATCCACCACGGGGGTCCTCTAGTACCTAAGACCAGAGCAAGTGTTTGCCAAATGAATGTGTCAATGCCCTGAAGCTCATGACCACCATTTCTCTTGCCATTTGCATTGCCTTGGAAAATTGGTTATACTGTGGCCTAAAAGCTAGAAACATTTGCACTGACATATATTTAACTAAAATAGTCAATTAAATTCAAATAGCTTTGATTTAAGTGAAAATTAAGACAAGTGCCAGTACCCAGGATAAGATTGATCAGGATTATTTGTGAACTTCCAGTCACATTTCTGTTGGAAGAGCCAAAATTCTGTACCATGTACTCATTATGGCTGCTTTTTTTTTTTTTCTCCCTGGCATTAAACCACCTGTTGGAAGACATACTGTGCCTTATCCAGCATAAAGGCAGACAGTACACTTGCCAACAATTTCTGAACAAATGGAAGCATGTACTTGTACAGGATCAGCACTTTGCACCAGGAAGCCACCATGTTTGTGATACTTCATTGGAAGCCATAAAGCCAGACTTTTTTTTTCTTGTATCAGCATCCCACATTTGCAATCCCTAACTAAAATGCTTTAACCTATGCTTTAACACAGCATAACCCCTTCTCATAGTCCAGTTCTTAGCTTTGGGTTAGTTATTGTTTTTGGTTTACACTGAGGAATTTTATCTGATGCGGGAGCAGATAAGCAATGCATCTGCTCTGTCATATTTCCCCAGCGTCTCTCCCTTTGTTCTTTTGCCTTTTATCTGCCAAGACCTCTCTGCAGAGATCCCTGCCCTTGCCTTGCCACTTTCCCTTTCTTTTCTAAGCCTGCCTTTGCCCACCTGTGCTTCTGCAGGAGAAGCAACCAGCCACTCGCATTTAGCAATGCCCTCACTATTGACTGATGTCAGCTCCCCCGTTTAGCGCTACTTTCTTCTTTGTTTGCCTAAACTAGAAAGGCCAGTGAAATTTGCAACAGTTGTTCGCGAAATGAGAAAGGGAAGAGCAGAAACGCTGCAGCCCCGCACGTGGCAGTCCCGGTTATCCTACTCTGCTCCTTTCCCCGCCTGCAGCCCTCACACTCGAAGTAAGGGAGTGCAATGGGGTGTGCTTGCTGAGTCACGGCCAGGGGTTAACACACTCCAGCCTTGCAACAGCAAAGACCCATTACTGAAACAAAAGAGATGCTGACAGTTCACAGTGCACAGAGAACGCTGATTGAAGGCCGGCTTGTGTCTGGAAGAGCGATGGAGAGGGGGGAGCGGGGGCTCTTGCCCAGGGGAGTCTCAGCGCTCTTCTGGTTGACTCAGCCAGAATTGCCCCTGGAGGTCCCCACACAGGGAGTGCCTCCATCTCTCTTGTGGGTGCACGACAGCTTCTCTGGCGTCTGTCTTACAGTATGTAGGTCTGCTGCCTCCAGGAGCAGTCCCAGTCTGGGCCAGAGCTGGACAAGATGAGGTAGGCAAGGCAAGAGATGCTCCTGCCTATGGTGCACACAGCAGGTCTTCCATCTGAGACACATATTTGCTCCCTGGAGTAGCCTGCAAATGAAGATGCTATAGGTATGAATATTTAAATTTCCCTCCAATGGATATCAAGCCAAATTCCACATCTCCGTTCCAGGGTGAATCAGGATGGTCAGACACACTGCTTCAGAGAACAGGGGTAAGGCCAAACACCAATGCCTTCCTCCAGAGGGGATGGAGTGCCTGGCCACTACAGATGTGTTGCCTTTTTAGCAATTAATTTGGCAGAAAGGGAGGGAGGAATCACAGCCCTGCAGGATGCTGGTTTTTTTTCATCTTTGCTTGGAGGGCTTACCTGGCAAAGTTGTACCCTGAGGTCAGCAAGTTAGGGAATGAAGAGACAACTTGTGACTCTTTTGCAAAGATCCTCTGCTGGGGGAACATGACTCGTCTCTGTGAAATACTGCTATTCCCTTGGGAATATGTGCTCTGAGAATGGGGCAGGAAAAAAAGAGGCAGCCAGACCTTCTCACCTTCTGGCATCTGCTTCATAAAGGGCAGGGTAGTGTGTTTGAATTACCTTTTATTTTTCTCTGCTTCGGCTAGACACGTCCTGGGCCCTAGCTGGAATGGCACCAATCAGATTGTGTGTCTGGGTAGTGCATCCTGGGATAAGGGGCACTGTATTCCAGTGTGGTCCTCCAGCATGGCCCAGAACCTCCATCCCACCTACTGCACTGTTGCAGCTGGTGTGTTAAGGTGCACTAGCACCAGCGCTGGCTTTCCAAAGCAGCCTGCCACATACTGCAGTTTGCTTTGGTTTTGCTCCAGCTGGGCAGCCCTGCAGCAGGCAGCAGAAGCGTGATGTGCAGACAGGCCACAGCAAGCCACCCCTGATGCTGGATCCAATGCCTGGAGAAGAGAGTCCTAATCTTGCCAGGTTTGCTCCTTACTGGCATCCGCATGAGCTAATCCCTCCTGGTGTATATCCAACCCTCTCTTTTCCTTCCTTGGGAAAGCTTTCAGCCTTCTTACCTGGCAGTGTTGTCACCGGGCAGCTGAGCTGGCACTCACATTTCCTCAGGGAGACCGGGACAGCCGCCACTGCCATGACCTGGGCTTTCGGGTTGCAGAGACAGGCCAGCACCGGGGACTGCCCTGGCTCACACCTCTGCAAACCTAACAGACACTCACAGCAAAGAAAGAGAAACCAAACTAGAAAAATGAGGTGGCTGCAGGAGCACATTGTGGGTGTACTGCTGGCTCTGCTGGGGCTCCCTGTTCCTATTGGATCTACCTTTGCTGCTGTTTACAGCCTCCTCCGGCTGCCTCTCCAGCAAGAAAGCACTCAGTGATCACTGCAGTGATCACTGGGGATATTACTGCACGATGGGAAAAGCAGATACAATAGCCGGGCGTAATGCTGAACAAGTCATCTTCCTACAGTGAACTTAATACAAATACTCTTATGGAAAATTAATCAACCATCTTTGGGCTTTTTTCCAGAGGCCCCTCTGACTAATTTTGTCCAAAACAGCCAGGCTGACCCTGCACAGCAGTGTGACGGTGGCAGAGAGGACCTGCTCACGTTTGGGTGGAGGCAGGGGAAAACTGTTTTGCAGGCCTGCCCAAAAAAATGCTCAGACTGACTCTGCCAAAAACCACACCAAACATATGGTAAATGAAATCGCTGGCAGTGAGCTGGCTTGGATGGCAGGAGTGTTTCAGCACTATGGACTGCTCGTTAGCTGGACTGAATTGTATTTATGCTGCTTTAAGCAGCCTCATATTTAAGGAAGAGAAGGCAAAGGGGAGGGCAATGCCGGGTTTTTGAGTGTGCTTTTGATGCCTTTCTCTGCACATTATTTGTCATGTTAGTATGGTCCCAGCACTTGTGCCATCCTGCAGTTAAGAGCAGCAACAGCACCACAGAAAGTTTTACCTCTTTATACAGCCACAGCCTCCTGTGAAAAAGCAGACAGAAGGACTCTTCTCTCTTGGAACAGGGAGTCTGCCTATTTCACCATATGAATGTCCTGCACATTTCATGGAGCTGATGAAATCATGTACAGATGGGATCTATGTTAACAAAGGCTCTTATTCACAGGGCAGGTTTCTCTGCTGCATATCTTGGGCCACATCCCAGCTTGCATAGCCATATCAACCAAATGGATCCACAGAGCCAGACAAATTTCTGAAAGGATACCAGACATGAAGATGCTCTGCTCCTGCTGCTGTGAGCAGTATGACTTACTTGTGCAGCACTGTGGCCCCCCTGGAAATCTGAGCCTTGGAGTCATGGCAATAAACACACCTGTCCTCACATGTCATCCATTAAAAGGACTGAGGTACCAGATACCATTTCCAGGTATGTGCTGCCAGGTGCTGTGCAGAAAGCATGGCAGAGCAGCAAGATACTAAGAAAGAGGTGCCGGATGTCTTCAGAAATTTGATAGGCTGCCATAAGAATAGCTGCGGTGATTACAACTACTGAAGGAGGATGAAAACAGAGCAGACAAACAGTGTCTTTTCTCAAGTTCGGGGTATCATTTTTCCTCCTGGAGCCAGAGTGGTGGAGTCCTTGGGGCACAGCTCATCTCCACATTCATGGACATCTTTCCACCACCCTTTGCATGCTGCAGCTTGGAGCTGTACCATTTTTCCGCCCTACCCCACCTCGTAGCTTCCCCTGTTTTTCTACAGGCTGTGACTTTCTGACTATTGCACCGGCAAGAGGCTTTTTCGAGGGAAGGCAGGGAAGCAGATACCTCAGAGGTGCCATCCTGTTCCTGACTCCATGAGCACACCTTTCCAGGAATGAGTGATCATCTAAGCCAATGGGACGACTAAACCCCAGATAATATGTTTGTTCAACCCAATCTGGACAAGGAAAATCAAACTGTCAGAGCAAACTTTTGGGCACAATCCAGCAACATGCAGCATAAACTCTTCCCCTTGCTTTTTGTTTCTTCTTGTGTGTTCAGTCAGTAGTGCCTTACAAAAATCTCACTAGCTGCCCACGCTCAAAAGAACAGCAACAACAACAAAGGGAAATATATAGAGGGATGACTTAAGTGAGTTTGGAAATCGTTTCCCATATGAAACACTCTTTTAGTCACAGGCACAAAAAAGCATCAAAATTCCCTGCCTCTGATGTAAACAACAGAAAGAAAAAGTCATCTGGAAGGACAAGATGATTCATACTGAGGGCCTGTCTCATAATATTCATCAGTGTTGAAATTGCCTCTGCAAGATGACTACATGTGAAAACAGTGAAATCCTACCTTCTGCCATGAGAAGTATCATTAGCGGCAAAGTGTTGTGGTGAGACACCGGTGCCACAACCCTTGCTCAGATGAGTAATCGTAAGTCATCCAACCAGTCCCAGCTAAAACAGCACTGTCATTCAGGTAAGGCTGCTTTACATAAGGGCAGCTGCAGCAGACTGGAGCATACTCAGGCTTTGCAGCCCTCTTTAACAGCAAAATAGAAATTTTTTTCTTAGTCTTGTAAAAACTCCTGCTGAGGGCTCCCTTACAAAGATGCTGCTCAAGTTGAGCACTCGAAGAAGACTGGAAAATTTGGTCAGACTTTCTCTTTATGTTAATTGCCCTGACCCAAGCAGTAACAGGGCACAAAAGGCCATGCTGACTTTATGCATTGTTAGGAGATACTTTCCTCTGTACATTTGAATCTGTTTACTTAATCTTCCAGGCCTTTACCCATGAATATTAAATTACTTCATCACTATGCATTAGGAGTCATCTTCTCACCATCTGTTTGTATTTGTCATCTAACCCTTGTAAATAATAAAATGTACTTTGTTCTCAAGTTCATGGATCCTAGCAGGAGAACAATTACTGTGGAGGAAAAGTACTGTGTGAAACTATTGGCAGTGACAGGACTCTTCTTTAGCCCCCCCACATTGCCACTATACAGTAATTAAATGAAAGCCAGGATCTGCCCAAAAGAGCAATACTTAGCCTCCATGGTTTCCCTGAAGGTCCTGAAAGCGATGCAGGCACCCTCATCTATGCTTCTAAAAGAAGGCAATGTCAGAAGAGAAGGCGGCAATTCACACGAGCACCAGGCGTGCACCAGGAGCTAGATGCTCTGCTCAGGTGAAAACATAACTGGGATTGGCAGGAATGGCTGTGGCTGTCTAACAAGGTGGTCTGGGCAGCTGGCCTGGGCAAATTTTCTAAGAGGGGCTATCAGGGAAGAAACAGCTGAGGGAAAAATTGGTAAATGAGTAGATACACAAAGTTGCTCTCACACTTAGGAGGGCCATTAAAGAAGTAAAATTGTCCCCTATCAGCTGAGAGGTAAAGTTCAGGGAAGGCCAAGCAAATATCGAGGGAAACAGTGATCAAGTGTTAAGATACAAAATTAATCCTTAGAGGGAGCTCTGCCTGAAAATTTTATTAGATCACACGATGAGGGCAGCCTTGACACATATTACTAAGGTTCAATTTCAACTATCAATGCAGATAAATGTGTGAATGCTTAGGACAGCAATCCCACGAGTAAGAAGTGCCATGTGCCGTGGCTGAAGACCTCTGAGGACAACAAAAGCTGGCTGGAGAGCACACCTCATGGGCACAGTGCCTTGGGGAGAGGTCAGAGACATACTTTGTAGCAGACTCACAATTATCCCCCCTAAGGATTTGTCTCTGTGCTTTTATAAATTAACCTATATGCCAGGCAACTATCAATAAGTGCTCAAATTGCTACCGTCTAGTTAAAACCTAATGTAGTTGGTTAAAGAAGGGATCATTCAGGACATTAAATGGAATCATATTATTTCTATCTGACGTGTTGCTAGCAACAAATTTAGGTAAGAAAATGGTTGTCAAATATTTGTTTAACTGGAAGAGTTATCTGGGCTTGGACTAGATACTACTTGCCACTCTGCTCAGCCTTGCAAACATCCCACACTAGGAGGTTACCTATTAAGTGATAGACAGTATATCTTGTTAATTGCTAGAGCACGATGACCTTAGACTTTGCCCAGGTATTTAATAACACCATCTGCTGTCTAGGTCTGCAAAATTGCTATTTTTTACATGAAGATTAGTCTTCTTGCTTCAGAAAAAAAGTTTGTAATAACAGTACTAAAGGAGAGCAGAGCAGCATGGTATTTAAACCCAACTGTCCAAGTAAAATATACAGTGGTGCAGGTCACCCAAAAAATCCCAGTTCATTATCTTGAATCTGGAAATCACAATATGGTGAAGGCTGAGGGGCTGTGATCCAGCCTAGTGGACTGCACTCAGGAAGAACTCTTGTGTCTTGTCTGAGAACGAGCTGGGATTGAAACCCTCTCTGGTGCAAGGCTGCCAGTTGCTTTGCTCTTTCTCTTACCGTTGCTGATTTCTTCCCCAAAACAACTGCAATGGTCCAAACGCCACCATTTAGTAACCAGTGTGCCTTCAGGTCTTTTTCTTGTTGATAATATGCAGTGCATTAAGCGCCAAATAATCACATTTATCAGGTTTTATATCTATAAAGGGTCCAATCCTGTTCTTGCTGACAGTGAAGTGATTTTTGGTTTTGGCTTCTCAGACAATTAGAGGAGGGAAGAAAAGAGTGAATTTCTCTGTGCAGCTGGTGTCTCCTGGTCAGTGTTTCCATGGGGTTCCATGTAAAGCCATTCCCAGTGTGCCAGGAACCTGAGCCTACAGGATTCAGTGACAAAACTCCTAACAACTGAGATGAGTCAGTTTCTCACTCTGAATGCTGCAATTTTTGTGCAAACAGTTTTTTACTCTGAATAAAGAGAAGCTGAAACCTGGTAGCTGGTGAGCTGCCAGATGAAGGAGGAAACATTAGAGGTGTGAACACCAAAGTGCTCCAAAAAACAAGGCCAAGAGAAAGAGCCCAGACCATACCTTAAATTAAAAGGGGCACATTTGCAGTGGGGTTCTTAAAATGCTTTTATTTTGCTTACTGCTTATTGGCTTATATCACTCTAGTGTGTGTATGAGGAACATAACAATCATGAATCCTCCACACTCTCCAATGTAATTCCTGTATGAGACCTAGGAGGAGGAGTGCTTTACTTGGCATTCTGTTGCAACAGAGAGGTCAAATATGAAACTGAACATATGAATGTAATTAGGAGGATATGTAAAATATGGGGGCTGGATGTCTTAACCGTGTCCGAAGCAGGCATGTCTTGACATGCCATTGGTTGAAGAGGATTTTAAATATTCCAGTCTGTTGGACAGTGTATCTGGTTACATCTGAAAAGGGTTTCTTAGTCTTTTGCTCATATGATTTTTCTCATATTTCAAGTTTAAAAGTTTGGTTCTGAAAGACCAGTGTGCAGAAACATTCACCTCCGTTTGAAATATATTAAATAATATCTTTTTATTACCAGTGCTAGTTTTGGAAGAGGATGCAAAAGTCCAGATTCTTCCCATACTGTACCCATTCCTGTACCCATTCAGAGGCAAAGAAATTCCTAAGGCCACTTATGTATGCTATCTGGAGGTGCATATAGCAGGTTGGGATGGGGTTTTTTACCACTGTAAACAGAGAAACTGGTATTTTCATATTGTATAGAGCTGTGTAGAGGTTCTTTCTATTGTTTCACAAATGATAAGGGAATGGCTAAAATCTGTGCCAAAAGAATGTACAAAAATCTGTACCTTTTGCCTATGATTTGCATTTTCTTTTAAACTTCTCCAAGTGAAGCAGTAAGCAGAGCCCCGGCAACTAGAATCATGTGCAAGGATGCAGAAAGCTTTAGAATATGTTTCCACACCCTGCTGACCTATTCATCAAAAAGTCTGCCAAAACACGTAACTCTCAGTATAAAACAAAATTCACAAGAAAAGGCCTCGTTTGCATTAACCTACTTCTTTCCAGGTTGCGTGCCACAGCAGATCTCCCCGAGGAAGAGGAGCTGGGCCCATTATGTGACTTTTCTGTCATCCCTAGGAGTTTCCTCAGCTCCCTGGCAGCAGGGAGCACTAGTGGGAGCAACCCTCCTTCAGCACTGGCAGTGCATCAGCCTCAGACCTTGAGCTGAGCCAAGCAGAACTCGATGGTCCTCTGGACAAGGCAGGAGTGGGCTGTCAGCTGCACAACCACTTGACCTCACACTAACCGGTGCTGTGCATCATCACCTCGGGCCAAATGCCACTCTAGTGAAAACTCAGTGACTTAGCGGAGCTGCCTCTGTCAGGAACTATGTTCTCACTGTGGTCATTGGTTTCCTGAGGTCAGGGGTAGCGAGTGATACTAGGTTTAGATGTGCCTAACTCCATCTTTTCCCAGCTGTCACTCCACTTGAAACACCATCCTGGTTCAGGAGCATTGTTCAACCTCAGACTAAGGTTCTTACAATCCCAGAGAGCACTTGTGGAGACAGCAACGACTTCAAATGGAAAGTAGTCCCCAAACTGAAGTAGACACGGGAGTATCTTCCTCACCTCATACCTTCATCCCATGTGCCAGTTTTTCAGATTCTAATACAAAGTCCTCTTTTATATTTTGTGGGTACAGAAATAAATGAACATGCACACACTTATGCAAAGGTGGTTTATTCCAGTTTTGTGCCAGTGACACCAGGCCCGATAAGAGCAACAATGAAAAAATCTTGCATTACTGAGTCATAAGGACAGCTCCCTCCAGTGAAGAGGTTTCCCTATATTATTGTTATTGGTGGTGGAGGCAGGGCTGCTATCTTGTTTTCCAGGAGATGGATCCCAGCTCTGAAGCTCCTCAAGCCCTGGGAGGAAATCAGACCCATCTCCAGAGCAGCCCTGTGCCCCTGGGAAGCCCAGCTGGTCCATGTGTCCCTCCCTGCTCCGGGAGCTTGGTGAGGTGGGGCACAGCCACTGGTGAGTGATGAGATGTGTATGCGTGCAGCATGGGGTGCACCATGAGAAGTTTCTGCAACAGCTTCAAAGTGATGCCACTGCTGAGGTCCCTTCCCAGCCACCCATCCTGGCCTGCTCCCTTTTGCCCCAGGACCACCCCGGCACAGCAGGATGGGGGCACTGGGGCAGGTTTAGCTGTACTGTAGCTGTTAGTGCTGCCAGATTTAATCCAGCAACCATGTGGGCAGGATGCCAAGGGCAGCGCTGGGAAGAACCAAGCAGACAGAGTAGGGGAGAATTGGACCGCTTCTGGTGGCAGCACCAGCTCATTATGCCCACCAAGCCAAAGCCACAGATGTGCTTCATCCTCTGGTCGCTCACCCACATCCAAGGCCATCTAGATCAAAGACAGCATGAGATGGTGATCCAGAAACCAGGACCAAGCTCTTCTCTTCATTATGGTGCTCTGGGGTGATGATTTGGTCTGCTATTATGTAAGATTTAACGAAAGCTGTATAACAAAACTATTTTAAGTAAGAATGTTAATTGAAGGCTGAGTCAGGCTGCAGCTAAAGCAGAGATGTTTTTGAGAGGCTTGTACCCTTTTTCATTTGGTCTGAATTTTTTCCACTTAATTACAACTTGTGTGGAACAGCAGTTAGCAATAATAGTAACTGGCAGAGGGAAAATGGATGATCAAGATGATCATCCTCTTGCCTCTGGATCAGCCATTGAAAACCATTCCAGATTTGCAATATTCAAAAGTCATTCACCTCTGAGGCTGCACAAGGCCTATAAGAAGTGCAGGCAGACCACGGAGCAAAGAGGCAGCTGCTTGGTGCATGGATTGCATGTTAAAACTGTGGTGAGAAGTGGTAGAGGGATGGTTGTGGAGAGATGCCTATATGGCACCTTCCAAGAGCATATGCAAGATCCCTGAATCAGCAGCAAGTGGTGGCTATGCAAGCAGCCTCTGCAACTGCCCCAGCGAGCTCACTGGCACGGCCATTCCTTGAGCATGATGTGAGCTCCTTGGCAGGACCCATTATGAAGATGACTCGTCCCTCATCCAGTTCTATTTGGGAGACTTAAGTGATACCCAAGACCCAGCCTTTGGCAAGTTCCTTTAATGACTAGAAGTTGCAGGAGGAGACTGAGTTTAATTGCTAGTTCCAGCACAGATCTACCATTTATTAATGTTGCCGGTGTTCTTTTAATCAAATATGAACTAAACTGTACTTCCTAGCAGGCACTTCTTTCTGGAGCTCAACATGAGCAGGAGGGATATATGTGCCTGGGAAAAGGTTGTGGATGACGTTTTTGCCTGAAAGTACACATGGACACAATGACATAATGCCACACAAGCTCTGCTGTAGGTTTACAAATGAATCATGGATGCCTAAATTTGTAAGTTTTGCTCCTCAGCATTGCTATACAGTATTATACTACTCATATGACAGAACGTACAAGAAGATAAAAATATCTTTTTTCACTTGTTTTTACATAGCTTATTATACTGCAGTCACCAAAAGGGTAAGGCTATGGGCTGAAGCAGAGGGAGCATTTCTACCCCACTCTAACTACCCAGAGTGCTCCCTGAGGGGCTTCCCACAGAGGAGAGGCACTGTCTGGGCATCAGGAAGAGAGAAAATGAGAGAATTAGAGTAAGCGCCCAGATGCCAAAACCAAATTTTGTTTGCATTTTGTGTTTTCTCGGCTTTAGGCACACTTTTTTTGACTCCTGTTCCTATTGCAAAATTGAAATAGTATAGCTGCGATTATTAGCAGAAACGTGGGCATTCCAGCCATATCGCAAAGTGCCTGGAACAAACCAATGGTGCAGCCTAATGCATTGTTTTTGTGGCCTGTGCATGCCAATGACCAAAATTCCTCCTGAAGGAAGACTGGCCTGTTCAAGAGACCCTCCTGTAGCAGCTGCACATTGCTCATTGTGTTGTTTCACCTAACAAGCAGCCCTCCTGAGGTTGGGGGATAGGGAAGCACAGACAGGAAGGGCACCAGCACAGTGCATTTTGCTACCCGGCAAAGTGAACATGTCTGGGTTGCTACCCAGTGTTTGGTAGCTATAAAATCCTAGCAATTGCTAGGGAATCAGAGCTGATCTACGTGGAGGCCAAACCTGTCAGCACCCGCCCTGCAGAGCCCTCAGCCCCTCCAGGTGCCTGTGCCCTGCTGGGAGGATGAAGCAACCGCTGTGTAAGTAGAAAAATGAGATTGCAAAATGGCCGGTGCTCTTAGGAATCCTGGAGGTCAGCAACAGCACAGGCTACCTTCGGCTAGGTTGCCTGCCCCCACTGATGGTGGTCCTGTCTTGCCCCAAACTGCAGGGCCATCGGCTGTCAAGGCAGGGAGGCCTTTGGGGACGTCAAGTTCTTCTGGCAGGCCCAGGAGGTGACTTGCCAGCTGGAGCTGTCAGCAAGCGCCAGTTTGTTGCTTCAGTGGGATGTTTGGGTAATGCAGGAACTCCCATGTTGGAAACAACATTAATAGCCCTGGCCCACACTTCGAGAAGGTCTGGGCCTCAGTTTTGACTTTTATTTTGTGTGAGGACCCCACTGCCAACTCCCACAAACAGGGAGAAAGCATTTCTCAGCCTGAACTCCCCAGCCCATCTGAGAAAGCTCTTGGCTTAGTCTCCCTGGAGCTCCTTTTTGTGCTTTGCTCAGGCACACCAGCCCTTCCATACATGCAGAAAGAGAAGCTCTGTCTCTCTGCAGCTACTCAGGGCTCTGCACGCTGTATCAACATGGGCTCAGGGGAATAAAGTACAGACAAGAAATACAACTATCTGAGAGCTTAAAAAGAAGGAGTTTTAAAGCCCTCTGTAATTTTTCAACAGACGATCTGTTTCTGCTCTTATTTTGTAACGTTTCCTGTGGAGTCCTCGCCCCTGTCCAATTTTTGAAGGGTGTTTGGAAGCCTGTCGACTCCCGCACAGAAAGCAGGGAGCGGAGCCAGCACAGTGTCACGGAGGGGTCACGGCTTCCTGGGCTTCCTGTTTATTTTGGGAAGGGGTCACCCGGCCAACCGACCGCTCTGCCTGCAACTCGGGAAGCCCCCGGCCACCACATTCCTGCCCCCCTTGCCTGTGGATGCAGACAATTGCTGACTGTGGCTTGAAATGCAGAGCACCAAGGCGGGGTGTAAATGGGATAACCCGACATGCCTATTTACCCAGCCTGGGGATAAGGGGCGGAAGCTTTTCCACATCAATTACCCATTCTTCTGGTATCTGGAAGTGTCTCTCTGAAGTTTTTCTTTCTCTTCTGAGGGTAGTAACCTCTGAATTTCTCAAGTATTTCCATCATATTTTTCTTGCTGCTTTTTTCCTACTTCTGCTTGAAAAGAGGGCATAAAGTCAACTGCGCAGTTAAAAACAGAATTGTTTCCTTCTTTAAAGAAAACATGCAATTTTTGGTCCAAACTGCCTAGGGTAGAGCCCACCAATGGAGCAAAAGCTGCAGCACCCAGCCTCTTGCTCACAGCGCAAACCTCTGGCAACTAGCCCTGCCCAGACTGTCTAGAGCAAAACATTGGAGCACAAATACCAGCATACATACGTATTTCGAGAGATATTCGTGAACTAATGGTACACGAGTGTCCTGCTGCTGTTCCTTTTCTAGGCAGGCTCTGCTTACGTGCCTCACAGCTCCTCAGAAGTTAACACCAAACAGCGGCATTCAATGCAGCTGTTTTCAAGGAGTTAATAAAAGACCCCATCTATGGGAAAGGGCAGACACTGAGTAGCCGCTCAAGTCCTTCTCAATCCTCTGGCATGTCCTGCCTCACAGGGAGCTAGTGCAGTGACCTCTCTCCGGCCTCAGTGGAGTATTTCTGTGCCAGTGCCTCTGTCAGCTCCTGCCATCAACAGTCAACTCTGAGCTGCAGGGCAGCCATCAGCACGCCGCTGACATGCGGCTCTCGGGCAAGCGTGCTCTCATCCGGCAAACACATAAGTGCACGTGGCTTTACATTCATACTGAAGTGTCTGTGAATAAAGTTATAAGCGGTTGTAAACATCTGCAGGATCAGTGGCTTACCATGAGCCTGTCCAAAGCCTATTCATGTCAACAAGCTCTGCCTGATGACACTCCCATTTGCATCAGTATCTTTCTTTTTTTTCCCCTATGGCACTATATAAACATTGTTGGCTCAGAATCACCTGCATCTGACCAAATCTAAAGCCTCAAGGGCTAGTCCCAGCCTCTCCCCTCTCAGTCCTGGGAGATCAACCTCCATAATTCATTCTGGATCAATGAAAGAGAGGTGGCAGCACCCTCCAGCATAACCACCTTTCCCATCTTGACTCTGGCCATTTTGATAGTACTCTGCAGGACTTCTGCCACAACAGAAGGATGCAAATAAGAGCCACGCAGGAAGCAGCGCATGTCTGCTGGACAAATATGTGGAACAGCCCTCCATGAGAAGGGAAAGAGGAATGTCAAGGGCATAAGGGAGCAGGTGAGGAGCACTGGTTTGGACAGGAAAGGCCAGGCCCTATAGGAGATGGATATGTGGGTACAGTGGAGGCTGGAGACACAGTTCTGGGACATGGGTCTGCATGCAATCCCTGCCACCAGTGCAGAGGACAGGTGGGACAGGAAATAGGACCCTGCAGGGAGGAAGAGAAACATTGCAAAATCTCAGTGTAGTTCACTGGAAAAAGCCAAAAAACACATGGTGAGAAGGAGCTCACCATGGCGTTGGTGTTTTTGATGGCAGACAGAGCTCATCTAAATGAGCTGCCCTGCTCCAACCTCTCCTCTCCCTTTCTTCATCACCTATGACACCGGGCTCACCAGAACAAGACAAAGGCCCCATCCACACTACCATGGTGCTCCTCGGCCCCAGGCACTGCCCCAGATCTGCACAGCCCTGCACCCCATCAGACTGCTCCTATCTATAGCCTTGGTGTGTCACAGCAAGGGGCGTTTCACAGCGATTGGGCACAAAAAGATGGTTTCTGTTTCAAAAACGTCGAAAAAAAAAGGAACAAGAAACAAACGCATTATTTCTTCCTTTCCTGTGCAGTTACTGCTGTAGCAGTCAGCAGCTTTGAGGGGTTTTTTTTGTGATTTGATACATAAACCACATTTCCTATGTAGTACTGCCACTATTTTTTTATCAGCTTTTTGACATTGAGCTCGGTAACATGGGTTTTTGTTTGGGTTTTTTCTGCTTCTTCCACTAGAATGAATTCAGAGGCAGAAAATGCAGCAAAACCAGAATACTGCTCGTCTTGACTTTTCCATGCAGCTAGTTTTGATTAAAAATAAAGGAAAATGAATACAGATCACATTTTCTATCCTGCAGTTAAAAGCCTGCCGCAGCTGAAAGCTTTGCTTTCTTCTTCCCCTGCAGCCTCGCTCAGCTAGCACTCCAGCTCTGCTCATGATCTGAAATGTGCAAACACACTGTTTCTTGGCTTTCCACCAGTATATATAAATATATGTAATTTTTTCCTTCGGAGAACCTGGAGGCTAAAGCAAGAGGGCAAAGGAGTACGTGACTAAAACATCCAAACTTCCTCTTTCATAAGCCATCACATGATGAAGTGCAATTACAATTCCTGCCTTGTCCCTGCCAATTGCAGGCTCATTGCCTCACCCGAGAAACCCAGCTTCTTCCCCGCTCCTTGTGTGCGTGTGTGTGTGTGTGTGTGTGTGTGTGTGGAGGCAGCGATGGCTGCAGCCGGCTTGGCGAGGCTCCAGCTTCGAGCTGGAGAAAGAGGGCAGTGGGTGGAAGACGAAAACAAAGATCTGTTTACTTAGCATGCATGGATAAATCGTCTTTCCAGCCGAGGAAGGGAGGAGGGAAGAGAAACAGCTTTAAAGGACTTCGATACAATGTGAAAGGAGGGCTGCTCAGGAAAAGCGAGCCGATGTTAACCCTTGGCTCTCCGGGAGCACGTCGGGCCTACGCCAGGGTTGTCCCCTTCTCGTCGCCCCTGCCTGCAGAGCGGGTACGAGCTGCGAAGGCCCCGAGGGCAGCTCCCGGGGCAGCGGCCCTGGTCATCGCCGACATGCGAGGACGGGTCGGGGACTGGGGGAGGATTTTTATTTATTGTGTACAGCCCGGCGCCTCCGGGACGCCCGGCCGAGCGCGCAGTTGCAGAGTCACCAGCCGCCGCTGGAGCCAGAACCAGAACGAGAAGGAAGCCAGGGCAGGACGAAGCAACGTTCCCCCCTTCCCCTAAGGTTCCCTCACTGCCTGGCCGACCCCCGCGCCGGGCCGAGAAAAAACAGCCGAGAAACGGCGCTCTTCGCGGGCCCAGCCCCGCACACGCCCGGCCCGGCCGTGGGGCAGCTCCCAGCCGCGGGGAGCCACCTCCGGGCGGCAGCAGCGGACGTCAGAGGTTCCCCGGCCCCGGCCGGCCTCCGCCTCCCGCTCTCCTTCCCGCCCTCCCTCCCCCGTAACCTACATAACGCCGTGGGAAGGGCGGCCCGAGCGCGGCTGTCGGGGGGAGCGTCCTTCGCCGTGTTTACCCTGCCCGGGCAGACGCGTGCAACCGGCCGTAGGTGCCGGGATGCGCCCGGGGAGGGGTTGCTTCATCTGCCATGGCAAACGGGAAGCACGAACACCCTCCTTTCCTCCCTCCCTTGCTCCCGCCCTGTGTTTCGGTGTGGATGCAGGCGGCGGATGAGCTATTCGCAGCGTGGGAGGGGGACAGGGAAACATGTCTGCAGATTTTTTCTTTTTTGGGGGGAGGAGACGGCATTTGCTTAGTCTGTGTGAATTTCGCTAATCTGCATTAGAGAACCGCTGGTTTGTGGTTGCAAATGACAGGAAATCTAGAACGTCCTATTTCCTGTGCACAATGACAACAGTTAAGGAGAGAAAAAAAAAAAAAAAAATCTTGGGAAAGGTTGCCATTTTTTTTTATGGTNTAATCGTTGCATTTATTTCTAATGGTGCCTCCCGGCCCGCCGGGGAGAACAAAGCCGGCCCCTGCCCGGCGGTGGCGATGCCCGGCCCGGCGGGGGGGCAGCCCGGGGCGCCGCGCCGTGCCCAAGGTCACGGGGCGAGCGGGGCGGGGGACAGGAGCGGGGGATGCCGAGCCCCGCACCGCAGGAGGCACCCCGCGCATCGCCGCGTCCACGAGTGGGAGGTTTCGGCAAAGCCCCTCGGCGGCGCAGGAAACAGTAATAAACACAACAATAATAAAAATAAAATCAGAAAAGAAGGAGGGAACTGCAGCGCACGCCCGCCCCTCGCCTNNNCCGCCCGCCCCTCGCCTAGTCCCTCTCCGGTCTCACAGCCCTCCCTGGGGGCGAGACGGGGCGGGGGCGCGGCGGCCTCCGGCGGCAGGAGGAACCCCCGGTGCCGGTGGCGGGGGCGCGGGCAGGGGCCGGGGCTGGGATCGCGGCGGCGGCGGGGCGGAGGCGCCCACCGCGCAGGC
>VXBA01004960.1:287506-355770 GCA_013399895.1 Serilophus lunatus
AAGGGCCGGCCGAGCGGCGAGCAGGAGTGGTTGGCCAAGCCCAAGACAGTGCGGGACACGCTGCTGGCCTTGCACCAGCACGGGGGCCACGCCGTGCCCCCCTTCGACAGCAAATTCAAGAAGGAGCCGGGCATGGCGGGCGGCAGGCTGCTGGGCTACGAGACCAACGGCTCCGTGGCCAAGCCAGGTGAGGAGCCGGGGACCGGGAGGCGGCGGGCAGGGCAGGTCAAGGGAGAGGAAGGGACGACTGGGCTGGAGGGCTCTCCCGGAATGCGGGGCGGGGGATGCCGGGCGGCTTTGGGCGTGCGGGGCGGCGGCCCGGCGGCTTGGGTGGCCGCGGCCACTCGTTTCCGCGGTTGCTGGGCGATGCATTGTGATTGCGCTGCCGCCTTCTCACCCTCCTCCTTCCCCCCACCTCTGCCTCTCCAGGGGCCCGGGCCGCCCGGAAGAGGAAGCCTTCCCCCGAGCCGGAGGGCGAGGCTGGACCCCCGAAGATCAACGGGGAGGTGCAGCCTTGGCTGCCCACCTCGTCGGAAGGGATGAAGCTGCCGCTGCCGGGCACCCCCTTCATGTCGCCCCCGCCGCCCACCGCCTCGCCCCACTCCAACCGGACCACGCCGCCCGAGGCGGCCCAGAACGGCCAGTCCCCCATGGCCGCCCTCATTCTGGTGGCGGACAATGCCGGGGGCAACCACGCCTCCAAAGACGCCAACCAGGTCCACTCCACCACGCGGAGGAACAGCAGCAGCCCCCCCTCGCCCTCCGCCATGAACCAAAGAAGGCTGGGCCCCGGCAGGGAGGTGCCGGGCCAGGGGGCCAACGCGGCGGCGGCGGGCGGGCTGGAGCCCGTCCCCCCCGCCAGCCTGCCGGACTCGTCCCTCGCCGCCAGCGTTCCGTTGTGTTGTACCCTCTGCCACGAGCGCCTGGAAGACACCCACTTCGTGCAGTGCCCCTCCGTCCCCTCCCACAAGTTCTGCTTTCCCTGCTCCCGGCAGAGCATCAAGCAGCAGGGAGCCAGCGGGGAGGTGTATTGCCCCAGCGGGGAGAAGTGTCCCCTGGTCGGCTCCAACGTCCCCTGGGCCTTCATGCAAGGGGAGATTGCCACCATCCTGGCCGGAGATGTGAAAGTGAAAAAGGAGCGGGACTCGTGACTCGCCTGCGCTCACCGCCCGACGTCACCTTGAACTCGAACTGCTCGAATTCTGTATATATCTATAAATATATATATATAAATATATATATATCTCCAAGACAAGGGAAATGTAGACTTCATAAACATGGCTGTATAATTTTGATTTTTTTGAATACATTGTGTTTCTATATTTTTTGAAGACAAAAGGTATGTACTTATTATAAAGGCATTTCTTCTAATTCTTCTCTTTTTTTGCCGTTTTTGTTTTTCTTTTCCCTTTTGTTATAGCAACTATTTGTTGTGCTTCCTTGGTGACAGTTACTGTTCAATGTAGGCTGTGACTTGCGCTGCTTTTTTTAGAGAGCACTTGGCAAACCAGAAATGCTTCTAGCTGTATTTGTATGCACTTGTTTCTTCTTTTTTTTTCTTTTCTTTTTTTTTTTTTTAAATGCCAAATACACTTTCTGACATTGTAAAGATTGCCTTACTGTCTGTGATTCCTTATTCCTGGCCCCTGTCCTGTAGAGCTGGTCGCATGCAGGCTTGGTCTGAGGTGGATGGGGACAAGAGTGGTTAGGCCAAGGCAGGGATGCCCTTTGCCATCCCACTGGCTAGGTGAGCTTAGGGAGAAGGAGGGCTTTCTCCCAGAAGTACATGGCTCGGGTTGCGATGGAAGATCCTCCAGATTCAGTCCCAAATTGCTCACTCTTTCTCAAGGGAAGTTGCCTCCAGAGTAGGATGTGGAGAAGTGTCCAAGAGGCGCTGTTGAGTTAGGGATTTCTGGGTTTGTTTGCTTTTGGTTTGATGTTTTGTTGTGTTTTTTTTTTTTTAAGGCAAAGTTGACCGCAGTTCACGTGATCAGTTGTAAGATTACAACACTGCATTTATTCACCAATTGCATACCATAACGTGGAATTTTGATAACAAACTTAATTACATGATTGGCGAAGGTGCCAATGTAGCACTGCCATTTCTGAAGGTCTTCAGTGTCACTTCCGGGGCTTTTGTGTCTTTGGACAAAGATGGGGTGGTGGGGAAGAGACTTTTTTTAAAAAACTTTTAAGTTTCAGATAGTGCCGATGGACTTTGATTTTGCTTATCAGTCACCTCTAGTGCTGTTGCTATTGTTACTATTGCTGACCCAGTGTTTCCAAGTAGTGGCAGGTACGGTGTGGTACAGTGACAGCAGTGACTGAGGCTCTGCCAAATTGCCCGCGGGCATATCAGTGACAGCCCAAATGTGGGTGGAGGAAACCTGTAATTTCCTTATTACGTATGCTTGAAACAAACCTACTGCTATTCTTTGAAAATGAAAATATAAACTGGTTGAAATGAAAGCAATTAGGGCTGTACATAATGGCCCTGGCCCTGCCTTTTAAGCTACTTTGGAGAACTCTTTTTTTTTTTGTAAAGCCACTTCTTTTGATCACGCTTCTGCATCACCAAGCAGACTTCTAAAATCAATAAATCATTGGTTACTAGAAATAGTTCAAGTCTTATAGTGATGTTTTTGTGCTGTTTATAGTTCGTTGGCAACACTGCAGCTGTACGAACCCTTCTGTTGAGGTGTTTATAACTCGGTTATATGTGGTTGTTTCTGAGCAAAAGGGTGGCGAGGTCGTCCCTACCCAGCGACCAGCTAATAAACACTTTCAGTATCGGAAGAGGAGGAGGAAAAATCTGTTCAGCCAGCTATAAACTGAAAAATTTTGGGTGCTTTTTAGTCAACTGTTCATATTGTGATAATGTTCAAACTGCAATTTAATGCAGAGTAGATTTTTTTGGAAGACTACATTTTTTTAAAAAAAAAAAGAAATGGTCATTATTAGTATTTGAAGATCAGAACTGCACATGCACAGTAATTTTTTATGAAGTGTTTAATGAGCACACCCACTACATTGTGTTCCATATTACAGGTCAATGTAATACTAGATAAGACTTGCATGATAAACAAATTCATTGAGTCAATATTACGCTTTAAAACTTATAGTCAAGATTGGTGTCTTATGTAAACACATTTAGCCAATTTGAAGAAAACGCACATTATATATATATATCTATATATATACCTATATATATAAAAAAATGCCAACTGTAAAGGATTCTTTGGAACCACTATGATCTGTGTAAATGTGTATTTAGGCACTTTATTAAAAAAAAATGGAATTTGAGCTGATAGATGGTAACAAGTTCTTCAAAGTTGCTTGGCATAATACCTCACATGGGATGAAGTTCATGTTTTTGATTAAGGTGGTATCCTTGTGCTTAAAAAAGAAGCAAAAACTGAAATCCCAAAGACTCCCTAAAAAAGCCCCCCCTTTTGTGTTATCAGGTGGCCTAGCTCTGAGCG
Organism: Serilophus lunatus; assembly: GCA_013399895.1. Taxonomy (NCBI): domain Eukaryota; kingdom Metazoa; phylum Chordata; class Aves; order Passeriformes; family Eurylaimidae; genus Serilophus; species Serilophus lunatus. The sequence goes on from VXBA01004960.1 coordinate 290,989, forward strand.
TGCCGAGGGTGAGACCTGCTCCTGACAAAACATACCTTTGTTTTGGGGCCCAGTGACGTTTGTGTGACTTGGTGGAGAGGCCTGTAAGGAAGTACACCTTCCTCCTCCTGCCAGCCGCCCTGCTCCTGCAGCTCTGACACTCCTGGAGAGGATGGAAACTCCCCAGCCGGTGATGTCAGGCAGTGGCCCAGAAACATAGAAATGGCACATGGTGGCTGTGCTCACTCAGCTGACTTCCAGCCCCCAGCCAAGTTAATCTGCACTATAAAACTTCAGAACTGCAAAAGAAAATAGAAACTAAAATTTGAGGGTGTTCATACATAGCATTTTTCTCATGTTGAATGTTGCTTTTTTCCTTTGGTTGCTTTGCTGAGTTCAATAATGATCCAGTGGATTCTTCCTTTATTACTACTTCCTGGGCTACAAGCTTTTTTCTTTTTTTTTTTTTCTATTATTTTGAAGTGCTTTAGCTGCAACAGTGCTACTGTTAATACTCCTTTTTAAACTTTTTAAAAAGTGATACTGTAATTTGTGTAGTATTAAAAGTGTTTTAATGAAGAATGTGTGATTATTTTTTTTCAAACCCACTTCTATTACTTTTTTTTTTAAAGATACTTTTCCTGGCAGTTCCAACTGCAGTGTTTTTGTTAATAGCTGCTGAACTAACCTGCTGCCAGTTTTACCTTTTTTTTTTTTTACTTGTCACTAGGTATAAGGAAACTAGGAGCTTTGAACACTTCTTTCCTTTTTTATATATAAAAAAAGGTATAATTTCCCAAGCACAGTATTATTTTTTAATACTGTCCTGACACTTTTGTAAACGGGTAGCAGTGTGGGGCAAGAGAGGATGCATGGAGCTGGTGGTTGCTGCCCTGTGCCTAGTTCCCAGGGGAGCAGGGAAAAGTGCTGCACAAGAGAGGCTTTGACCGCCTTTGCGGTGGCCTCAGAAAACCTGGTATGTTTGGGAGCTCTCTTTTTAGATTTGCTGTAAACCAGGCCATGGCAACCGCGTGTTTTTGTGAACTAGCACTTAGGCAAAGGGTATAAATACATTTGAGAGTGCTCTCTAGTGGCTTGTTATGTCAACAGAGCCCCTGGATCCTTTCCTTCTGCACCCGGGCCAAGCCCTACTCGTCCATCCGTCCTGCTGGCTGGACAGCCGCTCTTGGTGGGACAGGATAGGACGCTGCTCCGGGGACACCCTGCCATCTGCTCACCTGCAGTGTGGCACTTGCCCTGCTGCTTGCACCCACTCCATGTGCTTACTTTGCCCCCAAAGTTAGTGTGGGATGCCCCATGTGATGTGCAGGGTGTTACAGCACAGTAACCTGCAGTCCCCACACCAACACAGCCTCTCAAGTGGGAGGAGAAAACAGTGGACCACGTGGAAATTAATGGCACCTGGGGTTAGCTGAGCCACTCGTAGCCCTGTCTCTACTGCTTTAGTGCATGCTTTACCACACCAGGGATATAGGTGGGAGACGTCCAGTAATTAGGCTTGAAAAGGCTCAGCCCTCAGCATTTCATGTTTCTCCTCCTCGAACATTTGCATTTAGGTAGCTCCAATACACCTTTCAAAAAATAATCGGAAAAAAACCCCAGCGACTACCTTCTCCCAAGTGGACTCTCATCTGTCTTGGCACCACAGTCCAGCCTGGTGTAAACTCCACCTTCAAGTATGTGCTCCCATAATGAGACAATTGAAAAAAAAGAAGCCAGCCAATCAAACAAAGAAAAAAAACCACAAGATTTTTTTTCTCTCATTTAAAAAATGAAAATGGGCCTGGGCAGCATATGGATTGACATCTGTTAGTGGGTGCATTGCAGACAGTGACCCTCACTACTTGTTAGGCATGGCCATGAAACGTCCCTGCTGCCCTGCCCTGATCCCATGTGGGCCACCAGGATTCCTGAGTCATCCTCCTTCCCTTGCCCTTTGTTGCCAGGAGCAGACGCCTTTCCTCTGCCAGGGCCCAAGGTCAGGCAGTGTTCAAAGCAGATGAATGGAGTGCCTGCTTATCCACTTCATCACCACCAGCTACTGCTCTGTTCCAGAGGTAACTCTTTCACTGCCTCAGGACAGCCTCTGGGAGCACAATGTGGGCTTTGAACACAAAAGTACAGGGTTCAAATTTGAATCATTTTATTCCCTGAAAGGCTGAACTCTCCTTCTGGGAAAGGAGTAATTCTGACATGTCCCACAGAAAGCTCCTAAGTGCATGTTAGTGGCCATATGGCTGTCTTGCTTGCCTGGCATAGATGCACTGAAGACGGGGTGATAGCTCTGCAGTCATTTCTAAGCGTAGTTCACCTAACTCTGCTTTTCTTTCTGCCACTCCAGAGCCAGTACTGTAGAGACTGCCATGGTAGCGTTGTTACTAAGCCCCAAAATGTTGCATCAAGCGGAAACCTTCTATATAACAGCCTTGTGGAGAAGCTAGGAAGAGCTCACAGAAGCTTCTCCCTGTACTAGGTGTTTCTTCATCTAATCACCTCTGACTTAACGAAGGCTGCAAGAAGCATCCCTGCTCATTAGCTCCCGTCTTCACACAGCACTGAAGCAGGTGTGAGAACCCTCTGCCTGGCACAACACCTGGCCATGCCCCCACCTCAGGGTCTCTTTGTTCTAACTTTAACCCTAACCTCAACCTGCTGCTGCTTACTCTGGTGGTCCTCAGCCCCAGGATGCCCCCATCTCATTCTGGGGCACCCTGTCCAGGACTGCAGGCTTTTTGAGTGGAGGTCTGTGGCTTCCCTGAGAAACCCTGGGGAGCCTGCACTTTTGGACCTTGAAGGTGTTCAGTGCCAGGTTGGATGGGGCTCTGAGAAACCTAGTCTAGTTGAAGGTATCTCTGGTCAAGGTAGGGCAGTTGGAACTAGATGATCTTCAACGTCCCCTTTCAACCCAATCCATTCCATGATTTTCAGGGAGACTTCTGCTTCTGGGAAGGAGAGCATCACTCTTCACTGCAAAAATGCCAAGTCTGCATTTTCCTTTACTCTCTTTCACTATTAAACACTTATTTCCCCCACCCCCAGCTTTTTGTTTGTTTGTTTGTTTTTGCAACCATTTAAAAACAAACAGAAGATAAGTAAACAGAGATGAAAGGGGTTATTGGTTCACCAGGTCGCATTCTTGCAGCAGGAGACAATTCCTTCCGTTCCCACCCTGCTGGGCTGGAGTGGCAGGCTGGTGGTGGTGAAGCATGCAGGCGTGGGCTCTGGGAGTGCTCCAGCTGCAATGGGGGCCTCAGCCTGCCACCCACTCAGTCAGGGGCACAAGAAAGCAAATAAGACCTTCCCCTTCTTCTTCCCGCTGTGGTTTTTTTTGTTGTTGTTGTTTTGGGTGGTTTTTTTGTTTTGCATCTTTATGAGCTGAAGGAGGCTTGATTTTTTTTTAGTAGATTCCCTTCATTCTTTTCCCACCAGAAATCGGAGTTTTCTCCAACCTTTTTCTAACCCTTTTTTATAGGAATGTCATATTCTCCAACTGTATGTAGAAGGGTACTTACTTACTTACAAATAGTAGGCAACAACTGCATAAAGGAATGAGGCATTTAATTTTGTCCAGACTATGTACAACCTTTTTTTTGTCTTACCTTATTCAGGTGCTGCTAAGCACTAGGACCACATAATTTCCTCTTTTAAGATGTATCACCCCTCAGCTAATAGTTAGAAAGCTCAAAAATTAGTGTATTGATGAAAGACTTCAATGAGAGCAGGGGACAGTGATGCTCAACATCTTTCACTTTACAAAAATCAGGAAATAAATCAGCTCCTGCACACTGACTCATGCCTTTGCAGATCCTACTTCAGGAATTGCAGTGAAGTCAGACCAACATAAAGACCTGTTTTTCCATCACACTATTGTACTGCAATAATTTAAAAAACCCTCAATTACTAAGATCCCTGTGATTTTGTGGTGGTGATTAAATAAGGTCCTATCCAACTTCCCTATGAGAATAAAGTTAAGGCTACCTCCCCTTCAGAAATTGCAGAAGAAAGGTAGTTTTCTCCTTCCAAAAAGTACCATGCTGCCTTTATTGAGCTGGGGCAACACAACACATCATGCAGTAATGGCTCTGGGTAAGGGTTTCCCTGCACCTGGAAAGAAGGGGACTGGATGGGCCCAGCTGGGGCTTTAACTTGTTCTAATTAGTTCAGAATTTTTGCTTAGACATCTAAGCTATACCTTCTGCTTTCCTGGAGGACACAAACAATGAAAAATAGCTTGAAGAAAGAGGGTTTAGATTGCTTTTTAATGGCTATTTTTATGATTACTTTCATATTGTGAGAGCTCTTCTATTCCTGTAAGCCCTTTGCTTTGCTTTGGAGAGACAAGTAACCTGTGCCCTTAACTGAACCAGCCACTCTTTCTTAGTATTTTTATAATCCCAATTGTTATTTCATCTCACCAGTTTTGCTCCTTTGGGTTACTGTGGCTCTTTGCCCGGACCTCTTTGTCTGACTACGTTAAAATTAATTTGTGAAGGTGGAGGTCTGATTTCAGCTGCTTTCCTCTTCTGTACAATTTCGTTATTTCCTGAAATCTGCCTCTTAATGAGGAGGCTCTCTCTCCAGGTAGTAACTTTCTGGGAATGGTGGTGGGTGCTGGGTGGTTAGTCATTCGGTCTCCAGCCACTCTTCATGGAAGGCTCCTAGTAAGGACTCTGGGGGTTTGTGTGGTCCTGAAACTGATAGAAGATGTGGAGCAGCAGCCCAGCCCAGCCTTGCTGCCTCCCGGTTATCTTCCAAGCAGGAACATTTTGAACTGCAGCGGCAGCATGTGTTTCTTCATCCTGTGTCACAAATGTTTCCTGACATTTAATGTTTTGGGGTGGATCCCTTCCTTTTCTGTGAGGAGTGCCAATTTCAGTGCTGCTTTTGATGGATAACAGTCCATGAAGTTCTGGAGCGACACCAATAATTGTAGCTTGCATAGGCAGGCTTCTGGGTTCCCTTTTTAGCTGCTCCCTAGCTGCAGAGGAATGGGACTACCAGCCCTGCCAGCTTCCTCTTGTCCTTTCTCCTGCTGCTGGCAGCACCTTCTTTGAGAGAGAGCCTTCAGAGGTGCCTGCAGGGGAAGGGGCTGTCTGAGAAGGCTGGGGTTTGGCCTTACTGACCCTTCTCACTGTGTGTGACCTCAGGACTCCTTTAACTCTTTCCAAGCAGCTCCAAAGAGGTGCTGTGACATGGCCTGTTTCATCCTGATTGTGATGGTGCATTCCCCCCTGCTCCTTGCAACCATTTTGTGACCAAACAAATTCCTGTCAGGCCTTGGGCTTTGTATAAAGAATTGGCCCTTGACTGTACCAGGAACTCTTGCATTGCCAAGGTGGTGAATGAGAGCAGGAATAATCAGCCATCCTCTGACATTCCTTACATGAATTGTAGCCTGAGTGGGAAACTATCGTTTACTCCTGGGCATTTGAAAATTCCAGTAGTCACTGACCTATATTATGTCCAGGATAGAAATTTGTGGATTATTAAAGCTAGTCATCTCATGACCCATAAACAGGGGTCCCATGTAAGGCTCTTTGACTCCTTTGGACTGCTGCAGACTTCCACCAGCATCTCCCTGAGTGGGAATCTCTCAGAGCATAAAGAGTGTCAAATTTGCAAAGTTCTGAAGACTATCAATGAAAGCTGATGACAGGGCCTGGACTGATAGTCTCCACTCCATGAGCTCAACCCTTGTCTGTTGAGAAATGTCAAGATATTTGGAGTGAGTATTTCACTAAACTTGTAGTAAATAGAAAGGACAGTTCATTACTGTCACCTTCTTGAAAGGGGAAAAAATGAAAGAGGAACAGATCTCACAATGCCCAGGTTCAGTGAAATACTCAGCAGGGAGAGGCAGGTGATGGCAGGCTGAATTTGATCCCCCTTGCTTAGATGGTACATGGCATAGTCCTTCAGGTGCCCCTCCTTCCATCACATCTCAGTAACAAAACTTTGGGCTTTGTCATGGTATCCACAAGGGTATCAGTGAGGGTCCAAATTTCTGGGAGCTTCTGTACAGAGTCAAGCAAGAGTGGTTTAGGGAAACAGTAAGCAGTACTTGTAAAACAGTTAGTGTCATCTGGGTTTAATTTGCTTCTAGAATGGGGTTAAAAAGGCAAAATAAGATGAATTTACTCTTCAGGCAAAAAGCAAAGCTCATCCTTTAGAGACTGAATTGCTGAGCCTTAGTTAGTTTAAAAAACAGAACTGAAAAAGGGAACCTTTTGTCTTTTGGGATCTGTTCTCCTAATCCTAAACTGGATTCCATCCTGCTGACAGCTCTGTCATTGACTTAATCAGCTCCATGGGAGCATCCCTATGGATAAAGTTCCAACAGAAACGTGGGAAGAATCAGGCCTTAAATGTAAATTATGAGTTACGACACAGACAGTTTTGGTTTAATTATTTATAAGAAATCTTTTCATAATAAATAGGTGTTTCAGCTAAATGTATCACTAACATTACCTTGTTACTTATTCATAATTAATTAAATCATAGCATATTTCTATGTTATTATCATTTTCATAAACTATAAATAATTTAGAAAAAATGTTGGTTCTTTCAAGGTACTTGGTGTGTGCAGATAAGGCAAAGGAGCAATCTGGGCCTGAGCCCTATCCTCAACTTTTTCAGAAGCAGGTCTTCAGAAAAACTGTGAAGGAAATGGGAAGGGGGTGTCCAGCAAGTGAAATAAAATGCTGTGTCCTGTCTTCAGCGTTGTAGGGCTTTTGGCTCCACGCAGGGCATCTCATGGTGGCTTTTCAGAATAACCAGAAGGAATTGCAGAGCTGTAGGAGTGAAGGACTTGAAGCTATTACTGATTCACTGGTCTGCCTTTGCTCCACAGTATTTGCTTCCCTTCAAGTAAAGGGAAAGGAGTTTTTGTTGTCACTTCAAGTTTGATTTGCCCTTTGAAAAACAAGCAAGAAATGCCATTGTAAAATTCACCTTTAAAATAATTTCAGAAATGTGTTTTCAGTTAATTCACCTGGGAAATACAATCTTTGTTCATGAATAACAAGAGAAAAACATAATATCTCCAAGCAGAATCTCACAAGTATTTTAAGACTTTGTTCATTGATACTTACATCTCAATGTGTTATAATAAATATGAGGGCGTGGGATAATTTCTTGAAGCCATTTCTAATAGTTGTTGTCTCCTTGGCAGTGTCCTAACAGGAAAGAATTTTGTGAATCCTGGGCTGCAAACCGTGTCAGGATGAGGGGTGGGAGTGGCTGGACTCCAGTAGTGGGGTGGGTTCAGTCACCCTCAAGGCCACTGGAGAGCTGGTAGAAACAGGAATCAGGGCAAGCGTAACTGGGTCAGGCACTTGGAAGTTACAATAGTCGGGAATTGCTTCAAAGTTAAGGAAAAGGGTAAGCTGAAGAACTGAGCTGAAGTAGTGAGCTTCTTTTGAATCACTGTGGATATGCTCTCTAAGTGGTTTTCTGGCTGCTGACATGTCTGTGCTGCACATGTGTATTTGTGTCTCAGGAAACATTAGCAAAGCACTGCTGTAGGAAAATCACTTGACAGTAGGGCTGATCACCTAGTCACAGCTGGCTGGAGTGGAGCTGTGCTGGGTGAGGGAGTCATGTGGCTGGTTTTCTTAATCTGTTTTCCCCACTGGGGAAAGGGGGAAAGCATCAAATGGCTGTGCAGGGCAAAGGCAGTGTGTTTCAGCATGCACCAGTCAGGGGAGATTTGAAAGGGGGTAGCACCAGTAGGAGGCACCTTGTCATCCATGGAAAAGGCCTTCTCAGAGAGGGGAGGGCTGAGTAACGTCCTGCCTGCAGAGAAAAGCGCAGCATCCCTGTGCCCCAGGCAGCACAGGCTCCTGCCTGAACTTCCCTTCCTCCCTCCATCAAAGTTAATGGAGGAAAAGATGGACCTGATAACATGAGAGTGAAAAGCACATGAATTGGAGCCTGTCGTGGAACCCGTGTTGTAGGAAATGACTACAGTGCCTCTGCATTGGCTCAACCACAAGATATGTGCAGCTCTGCGCCGCATACCTGGCACACAGCTGTCTGACTTTCCTTTGTCTATGGTCACTCAGGTCAACCCAGCATGTAGGTTTCTTAGAGATACATATTTAATACAGCTACCCTTGGTTATTGCCAACAGAGGGAGGTTTGTTGGATGTGATCCTCTGCAGAAGGCTATCCGACGCTAGAGACAGCTCTTCTCCTTCCATCCCCTTCGTGATGTTCAGCCACTAAGCATAGCCACCCTATAGGACAGCTGGTCCCTCTTCAATATCTGAGGGATAAGCAGTAGCTTGCCAGGCCTCATACTGGCCTTCTTTCCTCCATGTAAACTCAGGCTGTGCTGGTGTCACTGTAGATTTATGACAACACAGCAGAAGTGAGTTAGGAAGAGCTCTGTTCAGTAGTGCAGAAGGGAGCGGGAGGCCTCCTGATGAAAAAGCATGGTTGGGTTTCTCCATCTGGCAGTTGTTCTTGTACTGGAGAGTTCCCCAACCATGTAGAGAGTGACACAGGGGAAGGAACTGCAACATAATGCCTCTCCAACTGAGTGCAGCCAGGAGAGTAAAACTTAGTGTAGCAGCTGGGGCCATCAGCTCTCCAACCTCCCCCTTTTCATTACATCAGAGTCTTTGAGCTTTGTGTTACACTAGTTGCCTGGGGCAGTTTCCAAAAGGGATGAGACTCCACTGAAATTAATAAAAAGGAAAAGATTTGTTTGAAAATTGGTGGTTTGAACGTGTAGAATTTTGTGCAGAGGCACATCACTGCCCACTGTAATGGGCATAGAAGACCTGCTGTGAAACCCGGCACTCCTACAGACACAATGCTGGGGTTGCTTGCCTTCTCACTGCACTCATATGTCTCCAGCTTACCCTGGAGAAGGAGACTTCCACTTCTGACTTTCTGGTATAGCCGTGACCTGACATGGATTAAGCGTTTTTTGGCTGCTGGGTGCTATCAAGTTGTCAAGCTGCTTGCAGTGAGAGGGCTGCCTTGCAGTGGAGCAGAGACTGCAGAACCATGGGGGTAGGGGGCACCCAGTTGAAGTGCTCCAGCTCACAGGGCAGCTGGTGTGCAGCCAGATCTGCAATTCAGCTCTGATCCTGCACTCTTTGTTAAAAGAAGAAGGATGCCCTTCATCTCACAGGTAAGGTGACTGCTGGTGGGAAAAGGCTCCCTTACCAACATTGCCCCATCTTAGTTCAAAAGAGTTTAATCACTGCCTTGTGATGTCCCAGCCCTGCCAGAATCCCATGCATGGCCCATGAACCAGCAACAATCCTCCCAGGCTGAGCAAACCCACGAAAGTGGGACTTGTCCACCCTCCTCTTTGTGTTTATGCTGCTGCTTGTACATACTGCCCAACCAGGCCCACTGGAGAACTGTTGATGTATGTGTGCATGAGAGGTGTATGTGTGCACAAGAGAGGTGGTGCCAAGGGAAGCAAAGGCAGGGAAAGACTGCCTGTCTAAGCAGCACTAAGCCTGGATTCAGCTCACTGCAAAACTTCGCTCTGTTTCTTCTCCCATCACTACAGAGCATCTGTTGCAGAGGTGTGGACTCAGCATGTCCCTTGCCTGCTGGAGTTCAGAGGGACTCCCCAGCAGAGCTGGCTTGCTTTCTCTTCATCCTCCTTTTGGGTCATGTTCCATCTCATTTTTTTTGCCTTTTAAAACAGATGGGAAAAACTGGGTCTACAGGTCAATCTGTGTCTGTACAGAGGCTGGTCAGTGAGTGGGGGTGGAAGTGGTCTCTCCCCTGGCCCTAGGGATTCCTGGTTCCCCTCTGGGCACAGTGTCGCAGGCAGGAGTAAGCAAAAGAGAAGAAATTGCCCTGACTTAGCAAGAGGTCATGCAGAAAGATTCATGCTGGCAGACGAGACAGTGTGCTAAAGATAACTGTTTGACAAACTATATTTACTCTCCCTTTCTGGGAGGACTTAGAGGGGATTTGGAGCATTGTGCTAATATAAGCCATTCCAGTGCCTGTGGTGGAGGAAGCGCCTACTCTGGGCTTCTATGCACTTGTGTCTTTAAAAGCTTTGAGAGGGGACACTGCTGAAAATAGCCTTGTCTCCTAATTGTATTCTTGGGAATGCTAATCAGCAGGCTTATTCTTCCCACCAGCAGCAACCGGGCAGCAGTGCTGTCTGATCAAACGCAACTGCTTCCTTCTTCACCACCACCATTTCTCTTGCCAGCAGCACTAGTTGTCCCTGCCCACATCCCCCCGCTCACCGGCATGGAAGGTGACCCATTTTGAAGGCTCTCAGATCTAGGAGAAATCCTATTGTCCATGTTTTCTGAGTGTTCTGGGAAACCTCCAGACTGTAGCTGGCTCTCTGCCTTCCAGAACTCCCCACCTAAACAAAGGCAATGGGGAGTAGTGCCAGACAAAGGGACTAGAGACTCCTTCTAAACAGTCATGACTTTTCAGCTGATACTCAGTAAGATTTCCATCACACAGGAAAAGAGGCACTTGAGATTTTGAGTATGCAGTAACCATGACAAATACAGAAGTACAAAAACAGCTCTAGGCAGCTAGAAAGAACAATACTGAACAAACAAATTAGCCATCTGTACCATCTCTAGCTCCTGAAAGTAAACATAAACACAGACCCACACTGAAAAGGACAGTACTCATAATAAATCAATTAGCTCCACTGGCCCTTGGAGGCAGCAGGGGGTGAGGGGCAGAGAGCAAAGAAGATTTCTCCCGTCCTCCCTGGAGGTTGGGTCTCTGGGCTCTTCAAAGACTCTCTTGTGAGTTGGGGAGTGAGGATCAGCTTGCCAGGGTGCTTCCCCCATGAATGACAGCAGGAGTGACACCATGGAAAATCTTCACCCTAGGGGGAGGGGAAGAGAATGTCCAGCATTCGTATTTCAGAAACTTCCTTTCCCAAGCCCCAGCCAGTGAGGGTCTTGTGATCCTTCCTCTCTCCTCTTCTTTGGGCGCAGCAGGGTGTTGGGAAGGTTATAAATACAGGCAACTGCTCTAATCCAGCTCTGACTATAGGGATAAGTAGTGCACCAGGCTCCTCTTTCCTTACTCCAAATTTATCCCTGATTGACTTGCCCATCCTGTGGCCACCATTCATAACACACAGCTTGCTTCATTTCTTACTGATGTCTCCTTATATGCCAAACATCCACAGAGAGCCGCCTTAAAAAAAATCATCCTCTTGAGACATAGAAGCAGCAGCATGGTGTGGGGCAAGGGCATCAGGGAAGCCCTTTTGGAAGCTGTATTCCTCTCTTTTCTGCATTCTGGTGTCTTGTTCCAGAGAAGAGAGAGAGGGAATGGCCAGATTTAGTAATAAACTACATCTGTGTTGTGGGAGCCTGAACTCCTCCGCAGAGCATGAAGACCAAGACATTTGCCCTGTAAAGGGCATCTGTCATGTACTCAAGAAAGAGAGCTAGACCCTTTAGTGATGCAAACCAGAGCTGTTCTCCCCACAGCCACCTCAGAGGTCAGTGTGTGGTGCTGCATCTCACCAGCCGGGAAAGGACAGTGATAGGACATGTCTTCACAGACACTTCTCATGGTTCTGCTGATTGGCAGTCCCTGAGGCTGCTCCCAACCTCCTGTGACAGGTGCAAGGGCTGTGTGTGAACTGCTTTGCTCACTTCAGGGGATACCAAGACAAGGAGCTATGCAGGGCATGCTTGCAAAGTCACATTGCCATATCATTGCTGGTGAAGCCTGCAGGCAGGAAGGAATTTGCTGTTACTGTAAAGTTCTGCATTAGCTGAGCTTAATCACATCACTTTGGGGAGGGCACAAGTAGGTGAAACTTGAGTTGAGGGCAAGGATTAGGAGAGCAATGCAGAATGGAGGAGAAAACAAACACGCCCATGGAAGGGCGGCCTAAAATCTGTCACTGTCAGAGAAAGAGCAACAGCCGCATCTGTCTAATAGCACATACCGTTGGGGTAGGAACTCTACTGGTGCATGACCTTCAAATCATTGCCAGGAATAGATTTTGGCTCCAATTTCAACCCTAAGGAAAGCATCTTCTCCTGTCATGATTTGGAAGCTGAGGTTTCTAGAAACAAACAAGGCTCCCAGGAGGCAGCCCAATGGTCCCGGCTGCTGCAGATCCCAGCATGGTAGCAGCTCTGGAAACAGCCAGGCCCTGAGCTTTTGGAAAACGGGGCTCTGCACTTTGCACACAGGTCAGTGGGCTTCATTTTCCCCTGCCCTTCCCATTGAAAGTTGCTCCTATCTAGCCCTAGCTGAAACTGATAATGCAGCTGCTTCTTCTCTCCTAGTATTTAAGAAACAATCTTTTCAGTTCTTTCAAAGGACTGAATATTTTTAACAGTATAATTGGGTTGTTGTCCCAGGCTCTTGCTGCTGGTTTCCGTATCAGAGCTGTTTCTTCCCAAAGATCCTGGAGCCCAGCAGCTGAAGGGAAACTCAATTTTTGAAGGTAGACGTGTTGCCTTCCCAGGCAACATGGTGGGACCCAAGAGCTGAAGAGCCATCTATTTTGCATGGCAGCTGTTACCTTCACACCAAATTAATGACGCCCTCCCATTTTGACACCCTCTCACCTGTTTTATGACGGTGGCTGAGAAACATGCTTTGTCCTAAATGGAAAGCAGCAGCACAGTGAGTGGAAGGCAGCGTGGGAAGCCAGAGGGCACAAACCCCTTTCTGGGTGCCACTGCCTTGCCCTGCCAGCCCAAGCACAGCCATCAGCCCCCCACCAGGCACTGCCGAGCACTGCTCCCCTCCTGTTTTCTGAGATGGCAGCACTGGAAGAAAACAAAGCACAGCCTGTTCTGACAGTAGAGAGGGCCTCCACTCTCAGCAGGGCTTTCAACAGCATAAGAAATGGAGTCCTGGTTCCCCTGCCTCTGCAAACTAAGGTCCAGATTCACTTCTTCAGACTTAGCAGGCCATGGTGGGCTTCAATGACAAGGTCATGGCCACAAACGGCCCATGTTCCTTCAGTGGCTTTCACACATGGAAGCAGACAGCATGTGCATGTAGCTGAGAGAGAGAAGGGGTGAAAAGGATGCATGAAGGCGCACGCACACTCTGCCTGCCCTCTCACAGCCCTGAAGTTCCTGAACCACCCCCAGGGAGAAAATGTTTTGGTAAATACCACCTGAAACAAGAGGTTTCAGTTCAATGGAAAGCCATGCCTGATACATACCTGGATCCTGAGAAACTGAAATGAGAAACAGGATGAGCTCTAGAAAGTGTGTGCTGATGGTGCAGAGGAGGGCAGCTGCTTTTACCTCTGATACTTAAATCACTATACCTCCAAGAGGATTCACTGTGCTCGTTTGAAATGTCACTGCAGCAGCTACAGAGGAGAATACAAGCCTTTTGTTGGTGACCGCGTCTGCTTCCTCTGCCTAGCAAACTCCAAATCGCAGGGGACACTACCCACCACAGAGGTAGGATGTCTGTCTGGCAGCATTTCAGGCAGAGAGGAGTAGGCTTGGAGTGGAAAATATTTACAAGGACTGTTTAACTTGCTAAAGCCTGGCACCATTAGTTTGCTTCTGGTGAGGTGCATACCGCTTTTATACAGATCCATCATTTCAGCCACTTCACAGAACCACTGACTGACAGAATTGTTAGGGTTGAAAGAATCCTCTTGAGATTATCTAGTCCAACCCCCATGCCAAGGCAGGGTCACCTACAGCAGGTTACACAGAAACATATCCAAGTGGATTTTGATTATCTCCAGAGAGGGAGACTCCACAACCTTCCTGTTCGAGTGCTCTGCCACCTTCAGCATAAAGAAGTTCTTTCTCCTGTTGAGGTGGAACTTGTGTTTTAGTTTCCAGCCATTGCTCCTTGTTCTGTCACAGGGACACCAGTGAAAAGAGCCTGGCACCACCCTCCTGGCCACCACCTTTGAGATATTTATATGCATTAATGAGATCCCCTCTTAGTCTTCTCTTCTCTAGATTAATGAGGCCCAGCTCCTGCAGTCCCTCATAAGGGAGATGCTCCAGATCCCTAATCATCTTTGTGGCCTTCTGCTGGACCCTCTCCAGCAGCTCCTTGTCTTGTACTTGCCTCAGCAAGTCAGGCATAGCAAGGGAAGGCATATAGGAAGCCATCAGGACAGGCAGAAGAGGTTTCGTATTTGCTTCGCACTGCTATAAATGAGCACAAGGTATTTGGCAGAAGTCTACCATGCCTCATAAAAGCCCAGTGAAGCTGGATGTAGGCATGATTCTTCCAAGTTGCTATGACAAAGTGGGACAAGGATAGCGTAGTTATGCTATTATGCCATCGTTTTCCAGCAGTGGAAGTGGTGGTGGGCATAGATGCTATTTTCTGCAGCCCCCTGTCTCCTGCTGGCATCAGGATATTTAGCACGTTCTGGGATCTGATTTTCTTCCTGCAGGTGAAGTGCAAACATGCAAGTGAAATCCATTATAAATGGAGCTGGGAAGAAGATGCTCTGTGTGAGGAGCCTGTGGTCAGCAGGTGATTCAAATTCCGTAAGGATATTGTGAAAGCTGACAGAGCACCAACCTGGTGCAGCAAAAGGAAAGTAAGGCCTTCATAGGTACCTGGTTAGGTCTAATATCCTACAGACACAGTAACAACTGCGGTGGTTTTCATCTATCTGAAAACATTGCATAGTATCGCTTGATTCCCCATGGATTGGCAGAGAGCAGGGGAAGTGCTACAGGAGGTTTTTTTAGTACTCTTTTCGTTTGTTTCTTTTTGGTTTTGTTTTTTTTTAAAGCAAACAGCACTTCTCTCTAGTTCTGCAAAATAATAACAATAAAAAAAAGCTGAAGCACTTGAAATTGCCTAAGCTACTGGAGCAGAAAACACTGCTCCTGATGCAGCAGGGCAGCCTGCTTCTGGGCATCTTTGGAACCTGAAACCCATAGCAGCCACTCACTGTAGTGCCACAAGGAGCTTTTCTGTGCAGAGTAATTTTCAAACATACAGGGTTCAGTTTATTATCACATTCAAGAAGTATGGCAGATGCCTTGCAAACCCATGAGACAACTCCCGCTAGTTAAAGCTCTCCCCCAGTTCCTGCCTGCCCAGTCATAGGCTATATGTGTGCATTTGAATGGATGGGAGTTGTGTATTCAGGATTTCCAAAGCTTGTATCTCCTGCTTTTGTGCGTTTCAAGGGATCTGCTCTTACAGGCATACATATAAGGTAGTAGTCCCTTCCTCAGGTCTGCCTTCTTCAGGATAAAAAAGATGTAAGCAGGAGAACTGAGAGGCTTTGTGTAGCATGGCAAGGAAAATGCTTCAGTTTACGGATCATTACAAAGCTCCTGAAAATTAAACTATTTTTCACATGTAATGAACTGTGCCTGTCCTGTACAGCAATAAAAATATCAAAAGTAGTACTAAGAGCTAATATGGTTCATAAATACTGACTCATATTTGTAATATTTTTGTAGGGCCATTATAACTAAAATATAAATGGAGTTTTTATTTTAAACATGTAATATTAATCAAATGGTTATAAACATACATAACAAAAACCTGTGACATACTTGTGGCCTAAATAATAAAAATTAAATGGGTGATGAATTCCTGTGAAAATTTAATTTGCAAAAGAAAGAACATTGCATTAATAAGACATAATTATATCATCAAATATTTACCATTATTTGCTGGAATCAATTTTATTTTTATTTCACATAATAAAACAGTAGCTACATAAAGGGGCAGGCTGAGCCCCATCTCTTTGTCCCCTCAGGTCAAACAGGCAATACTCTTTTAACTCAGGTTTTGCTGCTTTGTTTCATTGCTTTCCCCTAACAGCTCCAAATGCTGTGTTTAGAATCCTGACCTCTCTTTTTTGTTATTCAGAACACAACAATACAATTATTTCAATCCACATCTCTATAGAGTGGTTCCAAATTCCTCTGCAGACCCAAGTCAGTGGATGAATAACCATTTCACATGGGTTGTCTGCCGGATGCTGGCACACAGCATCCACCTTCACTTCTTCAAGGAACATTGGTTCTTCCTACCACAGAAGCAGTGAGAAAACAAAACCAAGCTGAAGCTATTAAGCTGATGTTCCCCTCCATCCAACAGCCAGACTGAGGCTGCTGTCAGGGGTGCATTTAGCAGAGGATGACACCAACTGATGACCATACCCACACACTCTGTGTTTTATTCCTAGTCATGTGTATTTCCTGCCTATGGGTCTGCTGTCTGAAGAGATTAGGACCTTTCCTGAGATGCCCATGCACTTGCAGAGGTGTAGGATCCTAATGGGATTTCCACGCAAACAAGGCATGCCCTGAGCATGGGTCAGTTGGGAAAGAACAGGCTGGGGTGGGACATCTCTTTGAATGGAAGCTCTCCATTCCAGAATGGTTGTTCTTCTATCAGCTTTTGCAGGGCATAGTTGCTACCACCTTGTTTTGTGTTGCATTTGTTTTAGACAGCCTTTTCTCAGCTCAGCCAATGCTGAGAGACTCAGAGAGTTATTTGGGGTTTTTTAGGTTAATTTGGAAAACTTCACTGATTATACATCTGGCAGCATAATTTACACCTCTGAGGATTGGGTTGATTAGAGAATCAGTGTGAATGATTAATTTTATTCATTGAAGGCAGGGCTATGAGTGTGCTGCAACCTGTGACTGAACTGATATTTCCTTTAATTGTTCAGCTGGGTCCCTGGCAAGCATGAGCTGAAGCTGCACAAACTCACTCAGTAAACATTCTAATAGTTCAACCTTCAGCAGTCCTGCTGAGCAAAACCAGTCCCAGCTTGTTTTCTGGCTACAGTCTTGAGGTTCAATGGGAGCAGCATTTTGATTTTAAATGGAGGCATGCTTATGTCAGATGTGAGGCCCTAATGCCTGATGCTGGCAGCAGAAGCTGCTGAGCGTGAGACAGTGTGCTTTATCCCCTGTTTTCAGGGGGCTCCTGTCACTGCTGGTAATCTCATGACTCGTGTATCTCATGGACAAGGGCGCTCACTGCCCTGGTACATGGAGAGGTCAAAGGGAAGGGAGAGCAGTAAACAAGCAGACAGTGCTGAATGGTACTACAAGTATTTATAACATTAATGAGGAAGGTAATGGGATAGAAAGCACACTTTAAAATCTGTGAGTACTTCCAGGTGGGGAAGCACACTTTGCAAGTACTTTGGAGGTCTAGAAATCCAAGAGGTCTTGGCAAATGGGAGAGATGACCTAAGATCAATAAAACGAAATTCAATACAGGGAAGTGCACAACACACCCTTAGGAGGACTCAAGCAGATGACCATGCCGTGGGGAAGGTCCAGGCTAGCAGGAGCAGAGCAGGGGAGGTCTGGAAGAGTGGCAAGGTGGTAGATGGTGATCTGGAATGAGGAAGGGGCTAAGGCCATACTAGATGTAGGACTGGGGAAACCACCATTCCTCCCTTCTCAGGGCTGAGCCAGGCAGCGGACAGCATCCTGCTGATCCAGAGATGATGCAGGTGAGCATGGAAAAGAGAGAGGCATGGCAGTAGCCTGGAAGACATGGCTTATAGGGAAAGGTTGAAAAAATTGGTTTGTTCAGGCTAGAGGACTGGAGGATGAGGGCAGATGTGACAGTGCATCAAATATGTAAGGATTGCCATTAGAGCAATTAGTCTTCAGGTAGGCAGAGAAGGTGAGGTCATTCCCAGTGAGAGTGAGTTGGATTATAGCTAAAGGAAAAACATACTGCAACCAGCAGGAGAGGCAAGCCCTGATGGGGGGCTGATCCTGTCACCAAAGATATTTTAAAAAGGTTAAACACATATCAGTCAGGGATAACAGCTAGAAAGAGAGGGAAGGGGAAGGGAGGGGACGAGGGACTGGACAGTCTCTCAAGCTGTAAATGTGCACGACCGCTGTGATTCAGAATGGGGCAGTGCCCAAAATGTGTCTGGTGAATTCCACACATGCCCAGAGTGACTCCTTATCCCAAGCTGTATGCTGTCCTAAAATGGTCCTTGATTTCTGCAGAGGGGTCATACCTCCTATAAAGTGTGATATTTAGGGCATCAACAGCACCTGGATTCCCAAAAGCATGGGCCAGATTTTTAATATATGAAATTATTTTCTACAGACCTACATCAAGCCTGGATAAGTTTTACACTCATTCAGATCAAAGTTTCTTCAATGGCATGACTACAATGCTGGCACTGCCAAAGCTAACATATAATACAAATTAAATGATAAATCGCATGAAATATTGTCTCATCTATATCCAACAGTAATATTGTAAGATGTAGAACCATTACCTCCTTCCTCAAAAATAAAATTAAAATTACCAAAAGAGGGGTGTCAGGAAGAAAGCAGAAGCTATTCAGCATTGTGCTGGGTATTAGCTTAACTGTGAAATAGAGGTAAGGTTAAGGTGAACAAAGGCAATGTACAGAATAGGTCAAGTTAGCTAATGATATCATAAAAGAAGGCTGGTGTTTCAGGCATGGTCTGGTTAATCATCATGAAGATTAGGTATAATAGACTCAGGGAAGTCAGCTAGAAGGCTGCATTTAGACTAGGAAATAAAATGTCTTCAGGTGTTGTTATTTCAGGCTCAGCTAAATTCACTCACCTTTTCTACCCTTCATCATAGATGTGCCCTATGGGACCCTTGGCAGCCTGTGTTGGGTAACCCACATCTTCTCCCTCCGAAGATGGATCGGAAGTAGTGTGCATGCATCAGCACATTTGACTATTTATTATGTATTTAGAGTCAGATCCTCTGGCAGGAAAGAGAGTTCAGACAGAGAGAAGAGTTGTACGTTGTGACCGCGTGGTGAAAAAACAAAACAAAACAAAACAGGAAGAAAATCAGCTTTTGCTACTAATTTTCCTTTCTGTAAGCCTCTTCCGCCTACTGCTAGGTGGCAACTCCCTGGCTCGCTTGCGTTCCTGATCATCCACCATCACCCCCGTGCTATTTCTTGCTCTGTTTCCCCAGCTGGCTGGGTTGTGCACCAGTGCCTTTTATGGCAGGGCAGGCAAGGCCAGGGCTTCAGCTGTGCGTCTCCAGCCTCTCCCTTGCTGCCTCCAGCTTCTCCCTGCTGCCCCCAGCCCACCTGCGCTCCTGGGACAGGCGGCACAGCAATGGGGTGCAGGGAGCCTATTTTTAGCTCACTTAGGAGGAGGGCTACATCATGACATCAGCCTGGCTCCCTCCTTGCAACCAAACCGTGCTTCCTTGCCTGCCCTACACGCTTGGCATCAGTGCCTGGCGCCGCCCCGGTCACCCGCCTGCTGCTCTGGCCTGCTGACGCAGGGCCCGTTCAAAGTGTGAAAACAAATGGCTGAGTGCCCACGTGCTGTGCTGTGCACAGGGCAAAAGCTAGGGCAAAGCCTGTCACTCACCCACCGCTATTTTGGCAGCACCAGTGGGTATCAGCATGGGTTGGGAATTTCAGTCCCTGCCTATCTCTAGTGCAGGCCCTGGTGGACCCAACACATTCTGACTGAGTGCAACATTTATCAATGGTTATTCCAGGGCAGGGAGCAGGCTCAGAGTTCTGCAGCTGTAAGAAACACATATTACTCTGGGTTTATCCTTCTGACTTCACTGCAAGTGGCTTGTCAGGAACAGTGATTCCAACCTCTCCAGTGTGGCGAGCTCCGGGCACCCACCTCCTGGCAGTGCACTGGGCAGATGAGTCCCAGCTTCTTTTGCTTCCCCAGGCTGGAGGCTTTCCCCTCTGCTTGTCAGCCTGAAGTAATATCTGACAGCCATAATTTTTTCCTAAGCTTGGAAAAATTCAGCAGATGTAATGGGTATCTACTGATCCTTAACTGTGAAAGGGGTCTGGCCCTACCAAAGGAGTTGAATGCAAGCAGTGAAATGTATGCTTCATATTTTTGAGATTAATGAGGCTTCTTTCACATGTGACACAGATGGCTGGATTTTTGGCAGTGCTGAGCACCTATGACTACTACCACACTCACTTGGAACACATTGGCACACAGTGCTCTGGAAAATTAGGCCATGTTTCTTCAGTGCAAAAGGCTTGTTGATGTGTGGAATGTCAAATGTGTAAAATTATTTTCACTCTGCTTCTTAATAACAATAAAAAGATGAGTCATAATTACTTTCTGAGAATATTAAAATCCTAGACATAATGTTTCTTGCACTGTACAGTGAATCAGTACAGCACAGTGTATTAAATGCTCTCCTTTATTACAGAATAGTGATGCCTAATAACTCCCATGCTCAAGTTTCACTGCAGTATTTATAATTCACATCCATAATAACATTTTCCATTTAACAGGCCGGGGCAGATGCCACAGTGTGTTATACAGCATGGGTGCAAATAATGAGACAGGATGATGTCATTTTGTAGCATTCCTCCTAAGCGATCTAAAAATCCTCTATCCCGCTTTCCCACCTTTCATCATCGCCTGCTTCTTCCCGCCTGATGCTTTTGCACCCGTTTCCATGGTAACAGCCTCTATTGTAGTCCAGACCCTCATGCAGATGTTGTCATTGATCCAACACCTTGCAGCAGCTTTGATGGCGCATTGTCTTCTTGTTTCCCGCTCTCCTGTCTCTGTTCTCCCCCAAAAAGGATGGGTTGGGATGCTTCCTCCTGCTCAGTGCCTTTGATCTGAAGGAGGAGAAGG
Source organism: Serilophus lunatus (assembly GCA_013399895.1). Lineage (NCBI taxonomy): Eukaryota > Metazoa > Chordata > Aves > Passeriformes > Eurylaimidae > Serilophus > Serilophus lunatus. The sequence continues at coordinate 311,562 of VXBA01004960.1, forward strand.
GAGAAAGTTATCGATTTGGCTTTATGATCATTCCTAATCCTTCTTGGAGGGCTTTCTAACAGCTAAAATAATACACCATGGAGCCAGCTAAAGATTTATTTGTGCGATTTTTAAACCAGGTGCCTTAAAAAAAACCCACTAGAGGAATCAAGAATGATAAGCATTGGGAGACCACCATAATTAAAACCTCTGTCTGACAGAGCATGGAAAACTGCTTCATAGGGGAATGATGCTGCTTTAGTGCTTGCACAGAGTGATCAGAGCCTTTTTTTTTTTTTTTTGGTCGCTTTCTTCTATTTTTTTTTTCCCCTGCTAAGCGCCTAGGGAAGTTTCCACATTTTGGCCATGTTCATTGTTCAGGCTCTCCCCATCCAGGCTGTCGATCCAGCTTAGCTTGGAGGGAAAAGAAGGGAGGTGGCAGAGCTGTGCTGGAAAAGCTGTACCATGGATTACCGCTGAAATGAAATGTAGCTGTAAGAAACAGCAGAGAACAAGGAAAATCTGCTTAATCACCTATTGTCTGCAGTTGTTTTGCATTCTTCACCTGTCACTCCTTGCTGGAGTTGGACGTTATTCTCCTGATGATGAGAACTTGACAGACGGATGGTAATGAATGTGTAACTGAAAACCTGGGCTTTCACATCTGCATTATTTATTCACCTAAAGCAGGAGCTGCTCTATATTTAGTGTATGATGTCAGTGGCTTGTTTGCATCCTTAGAAATTGGCAGAGAGCCACATCTCACATGACATATGAAATCACTGATAAATGCTTCTTTTCACTGAAAGAAAAACAGCTTAATAAATGCGGCTCCTTTCTGCTTTCTTCTCTTCCCTCCCTACCTCGCTCCCTTCCTCTTCTGGGATTTGTCTCTCGGTGGCGGTGCTCAGCAGCATCTGTGAAGTGGAAATGAGCCGGCAGTACTGCAGATCAAAATTAAGCCGTGGGTATGCTCGAGAAGTTGCTGCCCTCCCGAGCTCCTATCCACTCCCCCCTCCCAAGTTCTGGGACTCTGCCAAAGAACCAGCCAAACTGAGCGGAAGGGAAAAAAGGAGAGAGGGAGAGCCTCCTCCACCGCCCAGCACAGGCTTTGCGGGGATGCTGGTATTCCTGGTATGTAATGAGTTTCAGTTGGGTTTTAGAAGGCAGGGAGCAAGGGAACAGGCCTGACTCCCACACACATTGCTCAGTACAGAAATGGCATTGTGACAGATACTAGCAGTTATCTGTCTTGAACATGTCTTTGGTGCAAGTGTCCAGCAACAAGATCTCATATCCATGCTTTCATTGGGGAAATGCAGCCAAGGCACTTCAGTGGCATTTCTGCAAAACCAAAGGCCTGTGCAAAAATAGCAAGTTTTATGCATAAAAAAATAGATTTGGGTGCCAGAATTTCAGCTGCCGTTACCTGGCAGGGCTCCACCAGTTTCCATGCCCTAGTTCAGGCCAGCTCAGTGTCTGATTGTTAATTCAAACATGATGAATTAAGGGGGGGTTGAAGCTCAGTGCAGCCACAGGAGCATGCCCATCCTGACATCTTAGGGCTAGTTTTGCAAACCTGGCAGGTGCCACGGTTTCACAGCCTATCTTGGCTTTCCATAGCAGCAGTGGTAAGACCTGTAGGGAGCTGCAAATGTAGCATCAAGAGATCCCAAAGTTACATTTTGTGGCCTGAGTGGGTTGCTGCTTTGGCCATCACTCACTCACTCAGATCAAAAAACAGCTTGCCATGGGACCTCGGAAGTACCAAGTGAAATGTGAGAAATTTAAGATAGGTGATTGAACCATAGAAACAATTAGACCATTTGTTTCAGCAAGGATTTCTTGCAGTGAACAAAAGCAGTTAGTGTGAAGCCCAAGATTTACTCTCCCCAGCATTTCCCTACCACAGTTTAACATCACTGCTGCCAATGCAGACTCAGTAAGAGGAGAAGGAAGACAGCCTTGCTGCAGAGCTGCTACACTGCAGATGAATGACTTTGCCTATTAAACGAGCCCATTCGAGCTTCCGCTCCACGGCCATTTGCTTGATGGGTTTGAACAATAATGAACTAGGATTAAAAAACCCTGCCCCTGAGAAATTCAGGCTTCTTCAGTAAATGGGATCAAATAAAGTTGGTAGTATCATGTGGCCTGCTAATATTCAGAAATTACATCCATGTATCCTGAGCTTATTCAAACCAACATTTTCCTTTGGTTTTGGTGAATAGGGCAACCCGCAGGTTAAGCATCAGAGAGACATTTGTGAGGAATTAAACAGAGAAAGGTGGGGACAGAGGACAAAAGAAAATTCCTTCAAGAGCTTTAGCATAAAGCATCCTCCATAAAGGGATATGTGAGACAAGGTTTTAGATGTGAGAGTTGTCCTCCCAGGAAAAACATCATGAAGTTGTTACACAGAAACTCGTTCAAGAAAAAGTCAGCCAATGCCACAAGATGATATCAGTAGTCCCAGATGTTTTCTGTTCTGGGAAAAAGGAGGGAAGATTACTCTCAGAAATTTACCCTGTGTTGGCAGGGTACTCAAGGAAACTTGGAGTGAGTTTGTAAAATATAGAAAGATGCTGCTTCTAGGAATAATGTAGGCAGCAGCCATAAACAGCTATCTGTCATTTCAAAAGGCTGAATCAAACCTGATAGCCCATACTAAGCAGGATCCAGTACAATGGCTGCCATAGGACTGGGAATTAGGAAACCCGCATTCATTCCTAATCATGTAATGTATTTTCTGTGTGATACTGGGAGATCCCAGTAGCTGTCTGCCTCCATTCCTCTCAGTAATACCAGAAAATCACTTCTTCCTTCCCCACCAAGGTCATGATCTTTTGCATGTTAAACATTGAGGGCTTGGGTGGTCTCTCACTGTGCCTGCACCAGCTTGCTCAGTGACAGATGTGTTGCTTTCTGTTTGGGCTTCAGTCTATGTGGCTGCTGAGGACAACTGCTTATGTCCAGGCCAAATCTTGCAGAATTGTCCCTCACTGTTAACACTCTGTCAAGCTGCAAGGAGCTTATCTCACTGTGTGGATAAAAGTTTTTGCAGCAGTGTTATAGCTGAGAGACTGTGGCACAGATGTGGGGATGGGAGGGGGAGCCCCACTGATGGCACAGAAGGATGAAGATCGCGGGGCCTCCCAACAGGATGTTGAAGGGACACGGCTAGTTGAGCACTTGTGCCCACTGTCACCTCTGGCAGTAGCAGCCATTCCAGGGAGTCACAGTCAGCACAGTCCTATCTGTAGGCAGCAGGAGACCCTGAGTGAAATGGCAAAGCGGCTTTTTCATGTATCACCCCCAAAATCCCCTCTGTGATCAGCCCTCTGCTGCTATGAGTGTAGGGTGGCAAGTGTGGCTGAGATGGAGAGCTGACGGGCAAAAATAATGGCTGTGGCCTCTCCCAACTTGTTCCTGGTCATCTTAAAGGTTGTGTGTACAAGGGAAAAGGCAAGAAATGCTTGGCACACAGCAGGGATGCAGAGCTCCAACTGGCACTTGGGGGGATGGGAGGTATCATGAGAGGATCTGGACCTGATTTAGCCTTGCTTGCACCTTGAAATTTCCTACCATCATCTGTATGCCAACATCACATTTACATGACATGCAGATGTAGCACTCAAACACCTAAGCCAGTTTTAACTCACACCTTTCATTATTTTTGTTTCCATAGAGGTCCTCATTTCAGTGTATTAGTCCCGTTTCACTGCAACTGAAGTTCTGACTGTGTCTTCAGCATCATTTAACAGCCAAGGAAACAAAGTGAGAGAAGCCTGAATTGACAGCAGGCTGGGATAGCAGGAACACTGTCATGTGGCCCTAAGCAGACGAAAGTCCACCAAGGGGGAACTAAATCAGGAAAGCTGTGATTACATTTTTTTCCCCTCCAGTGAAAGTGGGGAAATAACATTCAAAACTTTGCTCATGAGCAGAGATGACAGAGAGGGTGTCCGGTAGATACAGCCTTTGTATCTTCTCAGCAGTTCCCTGCAGCATGAAACTGCTCTGTCCAGGTTGAAGCCATCAGGATAGGCATCTGTAATGGGTTGACCTTGGCTGGATGACAAGTGCCCGCACAGCTGCTCTATCTAACTTTAAAACCACAAGCAAGCAATTAGTTTTGGTGCTCTGAAACTGTTGTGCTAAACCAAGAAAGATTGATAAAACAATAGGATGTCAGCAACAGAGTTGGGTGGTGAAGCCAGATATACTGATTCTGTCTCTTTGTGGCATAACTCTATCACATACCTTCCTCTTTCACCCAGAACAGTTTCATTTTAAGGCCTGCTAATATGGATCAGTGACAGAGTTATTCTTCTACAGAGGAGCACTTCTCAACATATTTTCATACATTTTTTTAACACAGCAGTAACCTGGGTCTATACTTCTCAAGAAAAAGGCAAGTTGCTCTGGTTACTTATCTTCATCTAGTATTTTGTCTTATGTGAAGCTGCAAATGAAAAAAGCATCTACATATCCTCAGAGTTCCTAAACCCAAAGCATTTAATAAGAAATAAGCCATTAGTGACCCACCATTCCTTTGTATTCAGAACAATTTCCAGCTGAAACCCTGACAACAATGGAGTAATTGAAAGCTCACAGATTTTCATGAGATTTTCTCAGAACTTCTAGTCAGATGGATGTCACAAGTGCACTCTGTTTGCCATCAGATAAATATGAAATATACTAGATTCACCTTTACTCATGAACCACTTGAATGAGGTCTCATCAAAGAGACTATGCTTTTCATCATGCCTTTTACTGGCAATAGAGCTGTGCCCAGAAGCACTCTGTGGTAAGACTTTTCCTTGTAAATACCACAGGCTTATTGCTCATCCTCCATCACTCAGAACTTGGTGGGCATACAGGAAAGGGAATGACACTTCCACATAATTGTTGGTTCTAGACACTGGGAATCCTTTCTTTCACTGAACTAGTGATGAGAAGAAACAACTTATTTTTCTCATACTGTTGGAGTTCAGCCTTACAGCAAATGTGATGTCCTTCAGTGTAATCATTTATTCCCTTGTTCTGAGCTCTCCTAAGTGCCTGATTGACCTTCACTGTCCCTCTAACTCTTTGTCCTTCCTGGCAACAGATAAGATAAAACCTGTCAATGTGTTGGAGAGCTCTAACAGATCTTTCCTGTGTACATTACATTGCAGTTGTTCCCTGACATTGTGTTGCCCGCTTGTCCAACTTTGGCTCTGATTGATGGAAGCTAGGAGAGGTTGTTTAAACAGATACGGCAACCCTGTGACATGGGAAAAGACAGGGTCAGCTTTGACTTACCAGTGTAAGAAATGAAGGATGAAGAAGTCACCCCCTGCATCTTTACTGCACATATAAGGAACTGTTTCGCTCCCCTTCCCCCATCTGTTGGCTGTTGGGGAACAGAAGAAGATATAATGGGACCTGCCAAAGTTGTCTTCCCTTTCCCCTTCGCCTTCCTCTCAGCCTCATCTCTTCTGCTCTCCCTGTTCTTTCCGGCTCTTGCCCTTCTAATACCTCTCCCTTAGCCCTTTTCTAATGAAGATCTTAAACCCCATCTCTTTTCACACTGATCATGGCACTACAGTGGTATTTGCAAATTCATTTTATGTCCTTTCTGCTTCCTTGTTCAACCTCTTTTATTGCTCTTCAGGTCAAGGACTGCCCCAGAGTTCAGAACTGTGCAATGCCTTGCCAAGTACCGCTGCAGCTCTGCTTGGCTACAGCACATGGCCACAGCAGAAAAAAGAATCCCCACGTGCATCCCAATCCACCATAAAGCTCCTGAGCTTTGCTTTGCAGACTGAAGTCTCCTACTGGCAATGGACTTTGTTCCCTGGTGGGGTAGTGAAGCAAGCTGATTGATGGCGTGCTTTGCAACTGCTTAGCAGGAGCCTCTTCTTCCTGCTGCCAGCTGAGGATGGGGTTAGGTGTTCATTTTCAGAACCATCTGATGAGTACTGCTTTACAACGCAACAGTTAAACCAAACTCCAAAGAGCAGTACAGTTGCTGGGTTCCTGGAAGCAGCCGTAGGAAAGCATCTTTTTATTGGCTCACCTACAAACTGAAGTGCCTGGTCTGTGCAACAAGAAAGGGAACTGACCTGCTGGGGTGTGCCGAGGTGCCTGGATTCTCTCAGCAAGGGAGTCTTGCCTAAGTGTTCTCTCGGCCTTCTGGCAGGAGGACAATAGGGGAGCAGCTGACTGAAGAAATCTGGAAGGGTGGGGTGGGCAGGGGAGCAGGAGACCCTGGCAGCAGTGAGGGGAGGGACAGAGTGGCTTTATGCAGCTTGATTAGCTGTTCCTTTCTGCTGACTCCTGATTCCTTTAGAAGATTCTTTAAAGTTTTAAGCGGAAACAGTGATAAAGGGTTGGGCAGCTGCTACCTAATTTTCTCCTGGCTTTCTTGAACACCACCCACAGCTGGTGGGGTGAGGCTTCCCTGAACCAGCAGCTGTACTGATCCAAAGTCTTCTGTCTGACAGGGAGGGGGCAGACAGAGGGAGAGAGCTGCTGGCTACATCACTGCTGTCCCGGGTTTTTATTTCGGGAAAGCTGATCACTCTGTGCCTGCACCGTGGGTGAAGGAGGCCTCTTGTTCCTGCTCTGGCTGCCAAGTCACAGACTGCTCCCTCAGTCCTCCAGAAGTGCCCAAGACACCATGGTGACAAAGACAGGAAAGTTGCCAGCAACAAAACTGGAACACTGGAGGATGTTTACACCCTCCCTGGGGCTTCTCAGCAGCACAGGTGAAATCAAGTCTTTCCATCTGAAGGCTGAGCAGTCAGGGACACTCCAGCCATGATACAAGGGGAAGGACTATGCTGGAAGGGAGAGATATGGGGCAGAATCCAAGTGTCCTAGAGTTTCACTCCCCAGCAGCCTAACCACATCCTCCTCAGTCCAACCTCTAAGCAGTGGCAGCTGTAAACCCAGCTCTCGAGGACTGCAGCACAGACAGTGTAGCTGGTAGGGACATGGCTGTCATCTGCTGCCCTGAGCCTTTGGCTAGGAGCCAGCCAAGCAATACTCACATCAGGCAAATGCCTGACCCAAGCAGGACCAGTTGCTCCATTACTACAACTGTGCTGGGATGCAGGATTTTACCATCTGTTTGGCCTGGGGGTAGCACAGGCGTCCATGCTACTCACTGCCACACTGCACAGCCTTTGGGATCAGTGTTGGTGAATTCATGGGGTGACATAGAGCCTGCACCCAACCTCGCTTAGTGGATGCAATGAACAGAACCGAGAGGGGAGGCCATGAGCAGTGGGCTTGCAGCATCAAGATCATTATGTTTCCCTGATCTGCTGGCTTTTCTCTTCTTCCATTCCATTGGAGTTCAGTCACATTGGGAGCCATGTGAGCACTGGTGGCCGCCCTCCTGCTCCTGGGCTATGGCATGCTGACACCTACTGTGACCTCCTCACCCAGTGCCCTTGGCACAGCTCCTGGCATCAGATATCCCAGCTTTGCATAGTTGCACCTCCCACTGACGTGGGTCAGAGTTTTACTTGAGGGCCTAGAGCAATGGCACTGCTCCAGAATGTTGCACGATGAGGGTGACTCATTGCTCCCCGCCTTCATGTACAAAACAAGCAAGGCCTGAATTTGTTCCTATTCCCATCCCATCGCCTTGGTTTCCACCCAGCCAGATCAAGCAGACTAGAGAGGGATGGCCATCCTTGTAAGGACCAGGTCAGCACGTTTGTCAGGCTTCTCTTCCATCTGAGTAGAATTTGACATTAAAAGACAAAAGCTCTTTTTCTGGTCATTTAAGTCTATTCCAGATTTTTCACCCATGTCTCATTTTGGGAAGGTCTTGCCCCTCTTGTACCTGGATGACTTACTGCTCTCCAGGCCTCCACTGCCAGGGGTGCACAGGGGCTGTGAATGTCGCAGTGCATCTGTCTTCTCTGCTTCTCTTAACAGCCTGTCACGGCAGAATTCACTCACCACCACTGTGACTTAGCCGTTTCTCTCAAGGGTCTGGTCAGCATCGGATATGCACATGTGCAACATCCATTTAAATCTATAATAAATGTGTGCACACATTTTGTGTGGTGACTGGCCCCCTGACTCACACAAAAATGTATTTTAAATGGACTTGGAGGATTTGGGCCATCATTAAATTTCAAGGAACAAGGCCCACTCCTGCATTCCTGTGCAGCAGGGACTTGGGGATGTGCACGGCATGAAGGACCAAACTCTCACTGTCCTTGCTGCATCCCCCCTTCCTGGCCACCTCCCTGGGATGAAGAAACACGACTCCAGCACTTTCTCGATGGCGTAGACTTCCTGTTGCAATCCTCCCCTCCCTCTCCAGCACAGGGGAAATCTGCTTAGCCTTTACTTTCTCACACATGTTTCAGATGTGCAGGGGTGTGATTGTAAACAATGTCATCAGCCGTGCCAGAGCTGTCTGCTCCTGCCGTGCTCCCTTCCCAGCACCCCAGGGGTTCCCGTAACAGGGCGTAAAGCAAACAAAGCAAAACAGTAATCTGCTGTTCCAATGGCATTTTTTTTGTTTTTAGAAAATGTTAATGATAGGTTATGTGATTACCCTAGGTTTGGCTCCACTTACTCTTTATTAAGCACATCTGGTATTTAGTAACAGTGTAAGTAGCAGGAGTTTTTCTGGCGCGCAAATGAGATTATCCAATGTTGCCATGCAGTATGGAAACTCCTCAGGGAAGCCAGTGAACTGCATGGAGATACAGGACTTTCTTGTCGGCTGGGCATCCAGCCAGAATACTTAAAAAATGCGGATTGGCACAGACCTGTTGCCACGCAAACACTTCTGGAAATTTCTGTGTTTGGGCCTGCCAAATCCTTCCTATGTAACATGAGTTTCTGTCTTCATCAGCAGCCCGTCTGAAGCCTGAGCTCTCCTCTGCACTTTAAAAAGGAAAAATAAAAAAAAGCTCCAAGGCAATTTTTCAGTCCTGTTTCCAGCACGCCACTGCCAAGCTAACAATTGCACTGAATTAGGGGGAATTTCCTAAAACATTTCTTTGAGCTACATTGAGTGCAACATGTGGGAGACAACTGTGTTTCCTGGAGAAGAAAGGAGAGCTGTCTCACTCGTGGAGACTGCCTAATGTCTAGCAGGAGAAAAACAACCAGCCATGACAAGAAAATGTTTTTTAAAACTTGGCGCTAGAAGTAGGCTTTATTTATTTTGAAAGCCTTTTCCAGTCTGGTCAATGTAGTGTATGAAGAGAGGGTTCGTGGAGGAAAGCTGGTGTTTTTGTTAGGGCGCAGGGCTTGGAGTCAGAAGGTCTGGGCTCTATTTCTGGTTCCGCTGTAGCCTTCCTGTGAGACTTGGGTGAAGCTCTTGGAGGTGAGTTGTTCCAATCTCTGAGCTTCTCCATGCTTTTAATGGGGGTATTGTTTGCTCATTTCATATGTGTGTGTGTGAACTCAAGCTCTGCTGCCAAAGTTATTAATCCTCTATGTTTCTTAAGGAAAGAACTGAGAAGGATATGAAGCAGAAAAGCAAATGTTCATTTGTTGCTTGACCGTGCTTGGCTGCTGCTGTTGCAAGACACTGGCCTTTGGATCTTTAAAGTTGGTTGCTCCGTGTCTAGGGATCTTTGTGGGTGTTCCTGACAAACCCCTGTTAATTTTGTCTCCTACCTCTAACAATGGGACACATGCTTTTATATTGCAACTTCGTTGACTCAGTGATGGTGCCCTTGGGAAGGAGTCAGTCTGGGTAGTTTCTAGAATTTTTTCACTGTGAAGAAAGCATTTAGTGTAAAGGCTGGCCATGGGCAGAGGGGATTCATCACAGGAACTTAAAAGCACATTGTGCACAATTTCTATATGGCCAGTGACCAGCTCTAGCACTTGGGTTGTGCATAGCTGTCCTTGCTGTGGATCAGCTCGCAGCACAGCAGAGTAAAGCTCACGAATGGAGGGCAAAACCACCCTACCAGGCACTGCTGGCTGCTGCTTGGTGCTTCAGCTGTCCTCTGCAGTGAACTTCTGATGCAACTTCCAGCCACAGGAAAGAACATCTCATCCAAAGAGCTGACTCAGCTCCAAGCTGCATACCGACATAAGTGGAAGAGGGGATCTGGCTCTGCTACTGCATGCTTTCGGCCACAGCAACCATCCTCGCTTCCAAGAGGCAAGGGAAGGGGCAACCAGCAGCCCTTCATCTGTGCAGCACCAACAACATTCTTTGGGAAAGTGGGAAAGGGTTAGTAACAATGACAAAACAGGCATAGCTGTCCAAAGGACAAACAGATAAGCTTGGGATTTTCCTGTCTGCTGACCCACCCTTTGATAAGCCAAACTAATAACCTCTCCATGAGTTAACTTGCACACAAGCAGAGCTTCTTTTTACCCAGTCTTGCTTCTGTAAACATCGTTCTCATGGTTGCGGCTCCTGTGGCTGTAGTGACATCCATAGCTTGTGAAAGACATTTTGCTGAACGACTAATGGGTAAGGATACAAAAAGTTTGCAGGGCAGTGAGATGCGAGGGAACGAGAATAACCCACAGTGTAAGGAAGAGAAGAACTGCAAGAATGGGGAATAAGAAGGTGTAAGACTCGAGGTGAGAGAACTAAATTTCCTCAGGGAGGCAAAGAATAAAGAAAACATCGGACAGGAAGAACTGAGGTGGAGAGAAGAGCAAGGGAGAACTAAAGAGGCTGAACAAAGAAACTGAGGACAACAGTGGGCAGGGATGAAGGGAATGACCAGGGAAAAAAGAAGTAGACAAAACCACTGTGGAGAGAAAAGAAGTGACTTAGTGAACAAAGGAAGAAAAGTATTTTTAAAAGAAGGAATGCAAACAAAGACAGGAGAGAATGACAAGGAGAAAACAGAAAAAAAAAACAAAGGTGGAAAGAGGAAAAATAAGACAGAGGCATGAGAGAAAGCAGGTGAAACAAAGAGACTCACACTGTTCTTAGGTTAATGAATTTTCTTTTGACTAGTTCAGTATTGTGTTGCAATGTCCCAAGAGGCATCTTGTTTCTGTGGCTGTTTTGACCACTTATGGCTAATTATTCTGGGTTCCATGACTAAGTAATTAGAAGAAAAGGAAAAGAGCTAAAAGTCACCCAGATATGTCATAAGGCTTTGTGTGAAGGACTGCTCCCTTCAGAGGGAATTGTTTCTAGAAAATAGCTGGGATGCTGACATTCCCAGTGTGCATGCGGCTGGCCTCTGTGTCGCCTGCCTGTAGGGGCTCAAAGATTTCTGAGCTCTCCCCACCCACTTTGCTACAAATGACTGTTCTGCTTGGGAGGGATGATGAGGAAGGGAGGATCCTAGCAGAATCCTCTTGCCAGCAAGTCACAAAGCTGGCTCTGATCTTGCATGATTTGACCAGTATTTGGTGAAAGTGGAGCAACTCTGAGTGCAGGGTGGCTTGGTCCTACACCCCACTCACTGAGAAGGAGAAAAGCAGGAGTGGATACTAGATTTCTCTTCTGATCTAGCGCTCCCTTTCTTTATATGCTTTGCTCTTATGAACTTGGTGTCTTTCATTTACTTACTGAAGCATTTTACATTCAGAAGGCAACTAGACCTGACAATTACTGCATCACTAGGAAACCTGAAGCTCGGGAATAAACATCAAAGGAGATCCTTTTCTCTGGAATTACATAATCTCTGTTATGCATATGGTAATTAAACAACACTTTACAGTAAAGGGGCAGAATATCTTAGTTAATATAAGCAAGACACTGTGCATTAGCTGCATGCTTTGAATTCTTAGGAGAGGTAGCAGTTCATGGCAGGGGGCTTTTTCAGAACAATCCTAAAAGGACTTTTTTTTTTTCCTGGTCTGACAAAATTATTTCCTTTGTTTTCAATAATCTTAGCATTTGCAAATACTGAATTGGTCCTTTTGTTTGCTGCATTCATTTATTGCAGATTGTAGTCTCAGTGCAGGTCATGTTAGGATGATCAGTCCCCCTGCTCTCCATCATGCAGTAATGCATGAGTCTGTTTAAAGATGCTGAACAAGCATAATGTTGACCACATTGCCATGAAAGTAATTTGCCATACCAGAACTATCACTTAAAATCAAACATTTAAATCATTTGAGACTGAATGAAATGATTTGGTCAATCAAAACACTCCCCTTGGTTTGTCTTAATGTACATTTCCAAGTGATGTGCCAGAATGGCCCTCGTTATTCTCTTGTTAAAGTTTCATGAACAAATAGGAGAAAAGCTTGGAATGATTTCTCTGCCTCTGGGGAAAATCACAGACTCTCAACATTATGCTTCCCCATTCCTGCTGGAGATGATTTATTCCTAGGGCTCATAAAACATTCTTGAACTAGTAAAATTTTTGCCTTGTGACTGCAGCATATTGCACCAAGTGTTGGACACTTTCAAAACAATTTCCTGAGAGGATGTGAAAGGTAGATTGAGATCCAATGGGACACATTTTTCTCCTTTCCTTTCATATTCCCAAGGCACCTTCCCACTTCTATAAAAAACGCAGTGCAGAACACTAATCTTTGTCGACTAAAAGGAACACTTTCTCATTTCAAAGAGGAAAGCAACTCTCAAAAATTGAGGCTAAACCTGGTAACTGTAATAACGCTTGGCACTTACATGCAGGTTTTCATCTTCTAGCCACTTTACATTAAGTAATGAATCCTCAGGACTTCCCTGTGGAGTAGGTAGCTGAGGATTATTAGCCCCCTTCTGCAAATGGCAAAACCAAGGCGGAGATGTTAAGTACCTTGCCTAAAGCCACCAAGGGATTCTGCTGTAGCGTCAGGATCAGAGGTTAGGAGTTTTTGTGCTTTCAATTCCCGTATCTATTGTGTCACTTAAGTACAGAGCCATAATTGAATATTGTAATGACCCAGGGGTGAAGTGATTCCAACTACTCAGGTCCGAGCATGGCTGCTCTGATGATCAGAGACTTAGTGGTGAAGCTGCACACAGCCAGACAGAGCACAAATGCCTAATGGGTAGGATATAGTAGTGTACTTCTCTTTGTCCTCCTCAAACACTCCACTAGGCAGTGTTCATCAAGCCAGGTCTCAGCTCAGCTCTCCAGCAAGCTATGCCTTCACTTTAAGGCATAAGGCCTTCATGGGTGCCATGCCACTAAGAAATGCATCTTCATAGGCAGAGGTGGCTGGTAAGACCAAGGTTATTGTTCCTCTACATTTGTGTGAAGCTTGTGATAACAGAGCAGGTAAGTCCCCCTCTACCTAATTCATGCTTGTGCAGGAGTGTGAAAAGAAGTTCAGACCCTGTGCTTTGGGCTAAAGCAGATTCTTCACTACCTTGAGAAATAGGACTTTTGTGTTCTGTGGTCCTCATGTTTCACATTTGGGGGAGCCTGGCTCTCCATCCAGCAGAATATGTGGGTATGGATACAACCCTACTCTGAGAGACGTGGGCTGAAGGAGCAGGCAGCCTGCTCAGGTCATGTCCCTGACTTGGAGCACAGGTTCTGCTTTCCACAGGACTGCTAGGAGGGTTTACAGATGTCGGCCTTGCCCCCATGACCAATGTGTGTCTTGGACAGGGAACCACATACTGGAAAAGAGAGTATAGCATGAAAACCATGAGGAAAATTATTATCAATTATCACATAGCTGCTATCATGAATAAAAGAAAATGCATTGCCATGGATTCAGGAAAGATACTTCGTTTCAGTGTTTCTCAGGCAAAGAAATGTTTTTTCTTTCTTTTCTAAGTGCCTGTTTCCATTAGCAGTATTTCCTGCATGTTGTTTAAACATATTTTTGTCACGTCAAGATGCTGTTGGGCATTAAAGTGTAAGAACTGGCTTGTATCTCTCACATGCTGCCAATGTATATTTATGTGGTGTAGGATCCTAAAGGGAAGGGCCATAAAATGCACTTGTTCACTAATGTTTTCTTTCTGACTCTTCCGTTAATATGGAACTGGCACAAATCCATCTATCTACACACTGACTCCAGCATGTAGAGGACATATTATTCCCGTTGGGAACTGAAGTCTATTTTGCACCTGACAGGGCCTTCATTTTGGAAGGGAATCAGAGGGTTTGGAACTGGAGACTAATCTACACCCCAAGTTTATTTTGTTTATGCACAGGAATAATGTGGAAATCCCCAGCTGCCACTGGCCTCGATAAGGGTGATTCTTGCACAGAAAATGCAGGACCATATTTGCTTTGAGAATGAAACGATGACATTTTCTCAGTCCTGTGAATTTTATCTAATGATTTTGCTCTGGAAATTACCATATAATTTTAGTAATTGATCACTAGAGATTAAACATCAGCCTTGCAAGAACATTTTAAAACAAAATACTACAATGATCTTTTTGGACTTCTCTGACTAATTCTAGGAGTACTGCAATGAAGTATAGGGTGTTTAGATAAGAAAGATTGTGTGATAAGGCCTGAGTCACATTATTTGGATTGTCAGACACTATTGGACCCCACCGTAAGTGAGAGAAAAGCTGAGAAGACAATGAAGCTTGCAGGGCACTGGCGTTAACTGATACGTATCTTGCACTTTAAAATACAAGAATACAAACTCCACCTAGACCAGAGTATTAACTTGTCTGGAGTATTCTCACTTGGGTTTGTGTCCTCTGGAGAGGTGAGCACTCCATTCAGCAGTGCTGGACCCTGAGGAACCTTGCTGAGCTGCATGCAGATACAGAGTAGGTCCCGTGGCCAAGTCCTTCATACATGACCCCTGGTGATCACTTCCCATGATAAGCATGAAGACCATTGGCTACAAAGGAGGTTCTCCACACTGCATTTGCTGGCAGTGAGATTTTTGCTAAACATTAATGTTTCCATCTGTGTAAAGTGTTTATAAAGCACACAACATATCTGTCAGAGCAGAGTATGTTTTTAATATAATCTAGTATGAGCATGTGGAAAAAATAATGGAGACTGTTCTCCATTCACTATTCAAGCACAACAAAATATATCTACATTTTCAGAACATGCTTTTCTTAAGAATTTCATTAAATATTAAGGAAATATAAACACACATGTTATAAATTGTGCCAAGGCTCCATAGATTCCATACAAAGGACTTGGGGTTTCCTTTCACATTGGGATTGCATCATAATTCCATGAGGTCATCTTTGTCAGCAAGGAAGACTGGGCTTACAGTTCCATCCCTGCTACATTCGTATGTGCTGCAAGGGGAGGGCATGTCTGGAGCACTGAAATGTATGTGGTGTGCTAAAATGGATCTTCACTTAAGCTATTTGTCTCTTCCTTACTTTTTTTTCTTTTGAAAGGGAAATATACTCTTTCCTCTATTATTTACATATGAGCAAATGTAGCTAAATCCTTTGTTGGAGAAGGGAGCTTTTTGGTAAGCAAACATTTTAGCTCTTCACAAATCAGAGAGGGGGTAATACAATTATGTTAATGCTCTCAACTGGTCTGTTTTATGAGGCTGTTGTAACAAGACCATCCATTCATTTAGAGTGTATTTTGAAAACTAAAGGCAAAGGAGCTGATGTTGGGCCAGGGAATGCTACGCACCAGAGGAGGATGGGTGGATGGAAGGGGACCATGGTTTCTGGGAACCAAAGGTGTAGAGATAAAGGAAGAAGTTATGAAGTCAAATGTTATCCTCTCCCTGCTTTTGTCTTCACACACCTGCCCTGCCCTCTGTTGTACCTGCTGCCTTACTCCTCCTTGCCTGTTTTGCTTCTTGAGCTTTCTACTTGCTGGAGGGATACAGAAACCCTCCTTGCAGAAAAAGGCCCCTCATCACTCCCATAGCCCTGTCTGAAGCTACTGCTGCTGTGGCCAGGACCCTGTTGGTGGGGAATGAAGAGCAGAGGAGGGACAGATGCTGCAAACAGTATTGTGCCCTGGCAGCTCTTGGCAAAGGGGAGGCAGAAATGCAAGGGAACATGTGATGAATGTGTGATGTTGCAGCTGGGTGCTAGTGAGCATCTCAGGGGAGCTTTATGCCATGTGACTGCTTGAGTAGGTGTGGGCTAAAATGAACCGACACTGATTTCCTTCATTTTTGCTGTAGTGAAAGGTAGGGCCAGTTACTTTGCCCGGTCAACACCCTCTGCTGTAGAAAGATTGCCTTGAGCATGGCCTGGGGAAAGATGTGGTTGCGAGTATTGACTTTTTAATCTCCACAAGCCATGTAACCGGATTTTCACAAAATGCCAACACAGCTCTCAGGCTGTTCTGTGAAGCTGGCCTCCTTTGGAAACCCATGATGTGGTTAATATTCTTCTCACATCTGGCAGGATTTAACCTAAGGACTAATAATATTACTGGAATATCAACTTCTATTTAAAGTAATGTTTTCCTAAATTTTCCCTTAAATATAATCTGATACGGGAAGAATAGAAGGAAACAAATGTATTAGCCTGCATAAGTCCTCATCACACTAGGTGTTGGATAAAACTGGAATTCATCCACTTTGTTACACACAAAGTTTGCCTTAAAATTTTATCTGAGGAAAGAACACACGTGGGTACTTTTACAGTTATGGCACCAGTATCCTGAGATATAAACTAGCAGGGGGTTATCCCTTACAGGAAATAGAGTGATCCTGCAGGAGGCTGCACTATCAGCAGCAAATCAGTGCTCTGGAGTGGTTTTAGGGTGCAATCAAGCAGTGGAAAGGCCTCCCATGGTAGATAGTAGAAAGGCAGGACTACATTACTGGAGGTTACTCAAGATTCCAAAGTTCTTCTGTTATGAGGAAGCCAAATTGCTACTCAGAAAATTACATAGCAATTCAGGATCCCTAGATTCCTTTCCTGCTTATTTCTTGTCTTAAGGTGCTGGTGTTGGTGACCACGATGTAGGAATTGACGCATCGACTGTGGGGCTGACAGGTTTTGACTACTACTGACCAGCTGAGCGTCCTTCACTCAGACTTGGCGTGTCTACTGTGTAGGGGTGTGCTGTGTGAGGCTTTGTGAATCCCCACAGAGCCCTCTGGTACTCAGGGAACTACAAAATGTTGTCATTATCACAGAAACACCCATTTTATTCCAGGCTATGACTGATAGCCCATTTTATTTTCCAGTCCCATTTTGCTTGCTTTCTTCTGCCAGTACATCACTTAATAAAGGAATTGGAAAGCTCTTCTTGTACGTGATGAACAGCCAGCCCTTTCTCAATGTGTGGCCCTCGCCTGGACTTGCCATTATTTGAAGTGTACATGGGTTTGTGTACAAGCCTGTGCACACACGTGCACTCTTGCAGAAGCACGCACTAGGTGAGCTCCAGGGTAGCCATTAGATTTCCCCTGCTATTACTCTACTGTACATATTCCTAGTAGATTAGAGCAGAATTTTTTTTTGTATGCTCTTCTATAAAAAGCGTGCTATATTGATTGCAGCACAGTGAGCTTCTGTGGTTGATATCCAAGCGCTAACCCAGATAGGGATTAGCATTACATCAGCCATCAGGCGAGGGAACCTGGCAAGCTGCCAGCCTGTAAAAATGGAAGACATTTGCGTCACTGTTCCCTTGGTAATGCTTCTTGGAGCCGTGTCAGCTGTCCCCCGAGGTTGTTTCCTTAATATGTCAACAGACATTCCTGAATCTTTAATGCTGAATAGCTCTTTTTCCTCTTCCAAAAACACTTAGGTGACAGTGTAGCTAGTGTCTCCTGCTGCCCTATGTATTAAAAAATTATATACCTATGTAAATGGAGCTTAATACTTTTTGGGGGTGGGTCACAGCAGTTACTGTCAGATCTGGGTGAAGTACAAAGCCCATCTGCAGCGTGCTTGCTGTTTGTATGCAGGAGGAAGCAGCAGCCCTGTTCAAAACCACTCCTTCTCTGCCTCCGGATCATTCCACTGGAGAGAATGAAAGCATCTGTGTTAGATCAGTTGTTGGAACTTGCTAACATTTGGGACAAACTATCTGACCTTGCTAGAGGAATTCCAGTTCTATACAATAACTCCAGGTTAATGCCCAAAAGCTGTAGGACTGTGTCTGCAGTGACCTCTAGCTTCCGGAAAACATTTGTTAATGCCAGTTGTGAGAAATAGTCAGAGGTTTTAACTAATGACATTTTCACCTTTCTGCTTCTCTGTGCAGCCAGCTGATATTTTCAACTGGAAGAATTAAAATGCATGAGAGATGCACTTAACCAAATTTGAGCATGTGCCCTTTCAGCTGAAAGTAAACATCTGCTATCAAAAAGACCTTTTGTTCTTAGGTGACAGTTTTAAGTTTTCTGTAGGAATTAATCACAGACTTGTAATTTAATAGTTCTGGAAGAGAAAGCAAAGAAGTTATTCTAAGAAATCATTTTCTGAGTATCTTAATTTTGGTCAAAGAGCATTACAAATTGCTCATGATAATTTATCACTGTTGTACGCATTTCACACAACCCACTGACCGAGCAGAAAGTCACTGGTTAAAATTCAGTTCTGCTAAGAGGACTGGGAGCACTGTTATTTTGCAGCCTTTATCTGGTACTGAAGGACTTCCAGATTCCTTTCATGAGGAATTTGACCTCAGTGCTGGAATTTGCCTCCTGCATAGCACCCCACAAGGAGCTGTTTCCCTAAGCGGCCACAGGCAGGCAGCGTGGGGACGGAGTTGCTCCCTGGGGTCCGAGCAGAGGCAGGCAGTCCCTCCCTGCAGCCAGGCCAGCGCTGCAGGGTAAGAAAGAGATTTTCGAGAACCCTGATCTGAGAGCCTCTATTAGCAGAGAGGAGACCAATGAGCCCTTCAGGTGAAGTGTTTGCATATGCCCATGTGTGTTGCAAGGGAACTGGTGCTCCTGCCTGAGATCAGTGCCTGTGTGTCCTTACACTTGCCATCTGCATGGTCTCCAGCTGTCGTGGCCAAGCTTTACCCCTGACAGACAGGTGACCGGTGACTCAGTTCAATGGGAGCACACAGAGTACCCACTAGAGCAACAGCCCTAGGGAGGGGTAACCATGCCCTCCGCTGTCTCGGAGTGCTGGCAGAACTGGCTTTCCCTTGAGTCTCATGACACATGAATCCCACGTAGAGATAACCATTGCTCGGCTGCTTGGTCCACACCCCAGCTTCCCTGGAGCCTGGTGCTCGTTGAGGTTAGAGCCAGATAGCGATGGGGTTTTTTCCTACCTTTGACACCATGTTGCCATTCCACTGGGAGCACTGGAAGAGGGTGGTAGGAAAAATGTAACTTACAAGGCTAATTCAAAACGGTGACAGAGTTCATATGCTGGAGGCAGGTGGAGAGTACCGATGTCCAAACCAAGGGATGTTTGGTTGTAGGTTATCAGCCCGGCAAGATTCAGGAGCAAAGCCTTGGCTGAGCATCTGAGCTTGACACAGATGACAGAAGCAGGACTGATCCCAGCTGTATCTGCTTTTGCTTCTTGGCTGTCGCACGGGGCTGTGGTTGCCTTCTCGAGGGAGATTGCCTCTGTGCTGTAGGTTTCCCTGAGGGATAAAAAACCTCTACAGCAGAACCAGCAGTGTGGGGAGGGCAAGGAGAAGTGAAAAAGCTCCTTCTGTGAGACAGAGGTTGTAATTCATCCCTCTGAGGATTGCCTCCTTCCCTCCATTTACCTGCTACAGACACCATATTTCTCACCAAGTGAGATGAACCCCACATCTTCCTTCAAAGCCCTGACCCTTCCCTGCTTTCAGCTCCGTGGCTCCTCTCTGTCTATTGCTATCGTGTATTTCTATATATAACACAAGACTCCTGTCTGCTGCAAAGGACTTTTTCTGAGGTAAAGTTAAGTGCACGGCAAAACCTTCAGAAACATATCCTTGAAAACACGATTGCTCTATCCTGACTGCTTGTGTCATTATTCAAAAAGATTGTTGAATGAAGGTCAGCTCTTGAACAGGTTTGAATTTTTATGATGCTGTGAATGAACTGTCTCCTAGCCCAGAAATCTGCAAGCTGAGATCTTTTGTACCACTGAGAGTTAGGCTTTGAAAATCCCAGTGATATCTGAATCCCTAAAACTTCTGTCGCACAAGAGTACTGCTTACAGTCACCAAGTAGTTGCAGGAGGTGGGTGCCAGCTTGCCCTTGAGCTCTGCACTTCCAAACAACTTTTCAATAATGCTTCCTCCCTGTTTCTGGGTGCAGTTAAACACTCCCTGCCTTTCCATGCAGAGAAGGCAGCGGGAACCTCACCACTGACCTCCGAGAACATAAAAGTACCCTCTCAACACTGAGGACAATCTACGAAGCCTCATATAAGTTCCACTTTTTATGTCCTCTTTCCGTGCTTGATGCCAGGATGAAAGGCTTCAGAGGCTATGATGACCAGCTTTTAAATCTGACTGTCTGAAGCAAGTAATCCTCAGAGACTGTCACAGATTTGACACATCATGTTCTTTCACCTCATCTAAGCATGCCAACTTAACGGGAGTAGTTTTGATCCATGATATTCTGAAACTGGTTACTGTAGGACAAGGCAATATCTATTTGTGCTGCAGCAAAATTCCATTAAATTAGCCGTGGATGCAGTCTGGCAAGCTAATGTACATCCATACCCATTTGCTAGGCTGTCTGCAGGTACTCCCCAGGGGAATGGATTCCATGGTGATTTACTCTTAATCATCGTTTCCCCATGACTTTGTGCTTTTTAAGCCAAATGCTTAATATTCTGGGAAGGTGTCATATGGTGCAACTTCCTGCTGTGGTAAGCAGGGAAAGTCAGCAGCAGGCCACGGAAATACTGAGTTAGGAAGGTGTGGCTTTCTGATGGTTAACATAGGTCCTCAGGTTGCAATCTGAAGGACATTGTTGCCTTGGCTTCATTTGTCTTCCTCTGTCATGGAAAAGAAAGCGATAGCACTGACAGCAACTAGCATATCTAAAGACTCAGCACAGAGCCTTTTGTTTTCAGAGTAGACTTTGAAATGAGTCATCTATAGGTGAGTCAACTCCTAAGATGCATGGAGAGGGTGATAAATGCTATGGTAGCATAAGAAGAGCTATGCCAGGCCCATGAAGAAGAATATCACAGGTCCTTTTGTGATGCCAGAGTATTTAGAAACTCAGGCCTGTTTTTCAGGATGGCTGCTCAATATATTATATTCTCATTAAAACATGGCTTGTCAGCTAACTATGTTTGTCCACCCAAATCAGACTTTCTGTATCCAGCTGTCTCTCCTAACACCAGAAAGAAGCCTGCTTCACTTCGGCCAGTCAGCTCTGCTCAGAGTGAAGTGCAGGGAAAATTCCATAAATATACGGGAGCTTGGGTTAACACAGTGCGTACAGAGACTTATTTGAGATTCCAGATGTTTTGAATTGTCTTTATAAAAATAAAACAATCTTTTAATACTTCTTCTATGTTATAAAAATCTGTTTTGTTTGTTTTTATCCAAAACTCATGTTTGTTCTGGACATTTCATACGTCTGTGCTAATGGATATCAACAGTGCTATGACTCGATATGTCAGCTGCAGAAACCCATCTTGTCCTCCCATGCCCTAACTTAGGAAATCTCTTGCTGGAGACTTGGATCAGGACAAGGAGCAAGTGACTGTACCCTTGCGTAGCTGCAGAAAGCGGGTATAGTGAATGCTTGGAAGACCAAAGGGCACACAGCCTCACTGAATGGAAACACTAGTTATTTCGGGCTAGTATGTGCCTCATGTGAGAAGTGTATGCTGTATTTTTGGACACCTCTGACGGCAAGTGAGTGCTCTTGAGGGCATGGATGTGGACCAGACAGAAGCCAGGGAGATTTCTGAACCTTAAGGACATCCAGATAGGATGTCTGTGAAAATGCCCTGATGGGTCACGGAAACAGCATTGTGGCTAATGAATGTTATTGCAAGCAAGGTAATATTTCTCACTGATTTCAGTGAAAATCCACTGTATGTGCCAGATATCATGTTCATGAGATGAGCTGGTTCTCAATGAAATCTTTCAGCCAGCTTGTCCACAACAAATATAAGCAGCACATGGAACAAAAGAAGGGAAATAACAGTACCATAGGAACATAGGATGGATGTTACAGAACTAGGGCTAAACTACAATGCAATTCACAGGCTGCTGATGGCTGGACTGAAATGGAATCTGCTGTAGGGAGACAGGCCATTGACCTGACAGTTGGCGTGGCCATTCTCATGCAGACAGAAGGCTGTACCAACAGATAATCTGTGCACATTAGGTCTCCAATGTTTTGAGTGCCGTAGGAAACAGCCTTAACTATACCTGCCTTCATAGAGCCCTGCGGGAATGAATGCAGGCATTCTCCAAATGGATACTTCCCTTTCCCTTTCTTTCAGGTTTTGTGAAAAATTCAAGAGCTGCTGAGAGTTGATAACTCTTTTGTTTGTTTTGTTTGTTGTTGTTGTTCCTGTTGTTACAGTTGTCAGTGGAAATGAGAATGTTTCCCATCCCCACCCTGGACTAAATGTCTTTAATGAGATCCTACCTTCTATGACAATAATGATAACCCCTTTCATGCATGTTACTTCAATTCTACCCTTCCATTTGGGGATTTCTTTCAATATAATAATAAATTTCCCAGTCATTTCCCTCATTAATTTCTGTAGCAAAGACTAGTGTTCAGACCCCTGAGCTGGCTTTGGACAGTTAGCAGATTTTAGAGTGGGACCCTGAGTGAACAACCACCTTTTTGTAGGCTACGGCATGAGTGAGTGACAGATTGATTCAGGGTAATGATTGCCTGTATGGGGGATGTTACCTGAAGCTGTGTCCCAGCAGGTGCAGAGTAAGAGTCATCTGACCAAATGTAGGTGTCTGTATCTGAGTATTCATCTTGATTCCCTATAGTCAATGGAGAAAAATAAGCACTTAGCGAGTGTGATTCATCTTAGTCCAAAGGAGATGTATAAAGTAAACCAGATGATTCACACCCCAGACATACCAATTTCTCTGCATTGAATATGGAAGGTGACTTTCTCAGATGTAGATATCTAAAGCAGAGTGAGACAAATCCCACTCAAAGTGTCATGTTTGAAATGGCAGCTCAAGAAAATATGCATAAATAATATCCTCCCAGCTAAGCAATGTTCAAAGGACCTCATCCACCTTTCTATATATTTTCTCTACACCTGCCCTTATAAGAAGTGTGTGTATTGTAGAAATATGCTGCAAGATTTTTTATTTGTTGACTTCTTCAGCAGAAGCATTAGGATTAGGAGATTGCTGTTGGTCTGTAATGTGGAGGGGAGCAGAGGAGGTCTGTGGGTCTAACCCACTGAGGAAGTGTGGTGCAAAGGTGGCAAGTACGATGTGTAGCTCAAGACTCAATACTGTGAGAAAACAGCATGTTGAAAGCTTGAAGTTGCCATGGTGCATGTCTCTGGCATCTCACAGAGTGGGCCAGGGACTATTAAACACCAGTCATACTGAAACAACCTCCAATCTTTGTCCTGAATGTGGGAGAGGTTGTAGCTGGGAAAAAGAGTTTATATTGACCTGCTGCTGTATTGTATTTTGTTGAAGAGCTTCCCCCTGCAGACATTGTAAGCAGAATGCTGGTGATGCTGTCTCCATGCTGACTTCTGTCCATGCCTCCTCAGGGAATTGTTAAGCTCTGACCATGCTGAGTCAGTCAGTGCCTGGCTGCCCTGATAAATCCTCCTGTTGACAATGTAAGCTATTGCAGTGAGCACAACAGGAATAACAAGGCCTGGAGTCAAATTAGTGAGGAGGCAGACTTTAGAGACATGAGACTCCTTTTTGGTTTTGCCCAGTAAAGTTGTGTGGATGCATGCATTTTAGAGAGTTTTCTCCAAGTGGGAATTTCCATCTGGACACAGCATTTTTGAGAGAGCAATCAAGCCAGGGCCCTGCTGGCATTGGATGGGGAAACATGATGGCTCATCAGTTTCCTTCGTTGGACTGGTGCCACCATGGCTGCTCACCAGCCGCTGGATGGAGGGTGACATCTGCTCAAGGTGATCCCTAGGCAGGAAAGGGCATGCAGAAAACAGGCACAGTCAGACCAGATGTGCAGTGACACAGTTTGTGATTGAAGTGGGACAGCTATGTTGTAAGCGCATGAACTTTAAAGGGACCATGATCTCTGTCATACAGTTGCTCTTGTTTGAAGGGCAGGAGGGTGTTTCCTGCAGCTGAAAGCATCGAACAGTTAAAGGAGGAAAAAAGTAGTGCATGAAAGCAAGACACTGAGCTAAATTTTTTACAAGTCTTTGTAATATTACACTTCCAAAACTGCCAGGCATTAGTGGTGGGTCCCTCATTTTCTTCCAAATATGCTGACTGTCAGAGCACAATGCCAGGCTCTGTGTTGGCTCAGGCTGGAAAGGATGATTTTGAATGTCTTGTATAATTTGACTCTGCAGTGAGATGACTTAACTGTCTGGAGGCCTTTGCTCGTTTATTTTGTTGAGCGTTATACGAAGTCAGGGATGTTGTGAGGGAACCTTCATCAACACTGAAAAATAAAATATTTGCATTTCAGTGTGAGGTCTGAACATCTGGGGACTGTACTTCAGAGCTGCCAGGTGAGAGGGGGTGGGGCTCCAGAAGTTAACAGGGTGCCAGGGTTTGAGGCCAGCAGCCTGGTTATACAAAGGATTAGAGCAATGGCTCTTGCCTCAGCATTAGGTCCCCAAGAGGCTGAGAGCTAGAATACTGGAAAAACCGGGCTGATCCCTTCTCTTTCCCAATCAATCCTATGTAGCAATCAAAAAGAAAGAATGGCATGTGACTCTTAAGTGCTGGCCTAAGCTTCTTCAGTAGTTTTCTGGGAAGGGGCTTCCAGTGGTGTTGCAAGGCCCCTACCTCTCCCCCAAAGAATCAACAACTCTGTTGATTCTAACTGCCTATGGGACAAGGAGGAAAGAGACAAAATTTTGGTTCACATCTTCATCTCATGCATGGCAGTTGTGGTAGAAGATTTTGTGCTCCTTCTGCTCAACTACAACAGTTCTTCAGCAAAACGGCCCCACAACCTTTCTGTGTTTAGATACTGCAAATCTCCATTAAGACCTTCTTCTGTTTTTGTGGGCAGGTTCACTTTTAATTTTTCCCTCATCAGTGAGGTATGCTAGGTTAGGATGAGAATAATGCTGCCGCGATTGGAGTTATGCAGCTAATAAAGTGCATGGGATAGGCATGGTGTGGTATGAAGGAACCCTCAAAGTTTTCCTTTAGTCTGGATCAGAAGGTTCCTCCTCAGCCCCCCTGAAAAAAACATGGAACCCAAAGAGCAAATCAGGTTTATAAAGTTCAGTTCAATCTTTAAAAAAAATAAATTCAAACAAAACAACAACCAAAAAGAAAAATCAGAAATAATATAGACTTACACTGATAAGTATATTTTTAATACAATTGTTTGTTTTTTTTTTGTTTTCAGAGAGAGAACAAAACAAAACAAAAGGAAGAGGATAGTACAGTTGAGGTAATCTGGGATGTAGATCAATGCCAGGGGATCTCAACACTTCAAACACATGCTTTTTTAATCTTTTCTTCTGTCTCCAAAGTTTTTTTCATTTTTTTTTCATTCATTTTTTTCCATAGCAGAACCATTGTACTTCTCGCTGCATTCTCTGTGGTATGGGCATATAGTTCTGAAAGCTATCAGTGGGCAGTGAAAGTAGTGCAGGTAAATGAAATCTCTCCCAAAGGCAGGGAGGAGTAGATGTGGAGGAGAGTATTTCACTGCACAAATCCCATGCTGGGGGAATGTGGCTTTTTTCCCCTGAAATTATTTGTTCATGTGATCAAGTCTTGTGCAAATGGAGGTTGACTGTGTATTTACTTAATGTAATGAACACAGATTACATTTTGGAACATCTTTCTAACCCTTGTGTAATGTTGACTTGTTCCCATTCCCTACCCTTTGACTATTACCTACTGTTTAGTGTCTCTTGTTTAATTTAACAGGCTAATGGGTCATCTTCTAGTGTTACCTGACTCAGTAATGTGGTTAAAAGCCTGCAGAATATGTCAATACAAGCAAGGCAAAGATGAGTGCCCATCAGGATTGAACAGGATGGACTAGTTATTGAAAGAGTCAAGTTCATCAGATAGCAAATTGCCCAGTTGCCTTCTAGTTCTTCTCAAAGGAGTGTTTTATTTGTTTATTTTGATTAATTTTTAAGCTGAAGCCATAAAATCCCATTGCTTGGTCAGAAGGTGTTTGGTTAAAACTATTGCTGGATAAGATACATGTTATTCAGATGACTTTGGGTGTATGACTAAGTGTTTTCAGAAGTACAAACTGATTGGAGGTGCCCTCATTTTTTACTTTTGTGCTTAAGCCTCTTGAAAGACATTTCAGAAGATTGTCCCAAAACTGGTCCCCATAGGTTTCAGTTAGAGGAGCAGTCACTTAATTCTTTGTTACTGCATTGTAACATGAAAAAACTAGGTTCCTTCATCTCACTGTCTTCCTCATTTCTTCCATCTGTGAGGGTATATTTGCCCCTTCTGATGGAAGTCAATGTTTATTCAGTAATGGTTAGAGTACTAAGGAACCCAAATAAAAAAGTAGCACTAAACTGAAAAATGTTGACTGTCTTCAAACACCCTCCTTTTTTTTTTTTTTTTTCTCAGTGGAGAGCTTTAGAAAAGCCTCTCTGATTTTCATCTGGAATTAAAATTCCATATGCAGTATATTAAGTGGCTAATTATGTCATTCATTTTACAGCCTTCCTCTGAATGACTTGATTGAAATGAATGGATTTTAATCTTGGTGGGGTGGAGGAAAGGAAGGAATAAATGCTTAAAGGTTTGCTCTGTTTCAACATTTGCATTTTGAAACCTAAGTTAGATGTTTAAAACAAATATGAAATGTCTTTCCTGGAATTAAAAACTGGCCACTTTTGCAGTTTGATAATGCCTTCTGGGATGTGGTAATTGTATGATTGACAGGTAGTTTAAAAGGGCAATTCTCTGGTTCAAGGAAGCAAAGGAAGGCAGTGGAGGAGAGGAAAGTGTGAAGGAAAGTGTTCTAACTTATGATCTTATTAGTTTGGCTGTTAAAATGTATTCACTCATTCATTAAAGCTTATTCATAAAATTCATTATTCATTAAAGCACTTTGGGGAGCGTGTGGGGGGGAAGCACTGAACAGCAACAGTCATTTATTTACACTAGCAATTTCATCACAGAATTAGATCATGGGGCCAGATTCATCTCTGCATTTCAGCAGCTCAGTTTCACTGTCATCATGGAATAACTACCCATTTAGACTAATCTGTGGCAGAACAGATCCCAGTCCATACTGCTTCTTTAAGAGGATGCCTTGGGCAATTTCTTCTCTGTTTTATTGCAGGCCAGGTTTTGGAATGCTTTACAAATGGATAAAAAATTAAAGAAGTATGACAAATGGATCTTCTCGCCAAGCAATATTCAATTGAATCATTCCATTGAGATATTTAGTAGGAGATGGATGTGAACAGCATTCGCATCAATAATTAGTAGCTCATTTTTAAGAGTTTTTACCTCTGCTATTCTGACAATCTTAAAACAGTTTAGCTTTTCAGACCTCACATAAAAGGTTTGGGGTGACAGCAGAGGACAGGAAGGGAACACACCAAAGCTCTTATTTTGTTAATATGATGTACCACATGTAAGATCACATTAGTCAGTAATGGGAGAGAATCACTAAATCACTGAATTCATGCTTTTCAAAGAGAATTGTGTTAGGTAATGATCATTCTTCTTCATAGCAGTACTGATGGTTCTTCTTCCTAACTGATTTTTAGCTGAATCTCATGGATGGAGCAGCCCACATGAGACTGAATGAGTGACTTAGCACTTCTTAATTGATGCACAGAACTGTCTGCAGGTTCTCTGCTTTGGGGCAAATGTCATGCTTTGGAAATTTCAGGCCGAATTTCTAAAACTGGTTCTCATTGGCATTGCTCATCCTAGAAATCCTGCATGTTATTTTATGATTTGGGTTCTTACTGTAAGACTGAGATAAAAGATACTCCTTTCTGTATTAACGAATGGCAGGTCAGGAGACAGCAGGAAGGGAAACTAATGCTTTTAAGGCATTTCTTATCTGTACCCTGATGCCACAAGTATTGTACCGTAGATGGGATGGGACTGGCTAGAAGCAAAGACAGCACAGCTGCACTGTGGGCCTTTGACTTTCTCCATTTCCAGTGTGAGTTGAAGGACTCAGCACTGAGATCTGGCACCAATCATGTGCAACCTGAGGAAGACACTCATCCACAAGTCCACTAAACTAGATGGTAATTTGGAGGCATAATATGAACTTGAGCTTTCTTTGGGTCTCTTGCTTTGCCTCGCCTCTTTAAAAATCTTCCTACACTGTGACCTTGGACTCCCCTTGTTGTGCAGGGCGATGATGCAAGTTTCAAGGAAACAGCCATGTGGAAAATCTGAGGCTCACGGTCATGGGGCTAGGTTCTCTGATGACAGAAAGTGGAGTAGTTCCCCTGGAGTCAGTGAACTTATTCTAGCTGACAATCTGACCTATTGAATTTCCAGTTCCTTTTGTGGGAACAACTCACTGCATGATTTGATCTGAATTTCTGGGGCAGGGCAAGCCAGGAAGATTTCAGACTTCTAATTGGCATTAGAATGTCTTTAGAAATTCAGCTTTTGTCATTTTATCTTCTGATCATCTTTCAGGCTGCACAGCTGTCTCTTGCTTTGACTCCTGTACAAAATCCAGTCTTCATTACAGCAGTCCTTCCGTGGTTGACTCTTTAGAGTCTGCCCTAGCATGATAAAAGAAGGGCTGGCTATTTCCTTTTGGGATAAGCTGTTTGAACTCCAGAAGACAAGGTAGCTCTGCTTGGAGGCAGGGGACATCCTTGTCACTGAAGAACTCCCAGAGCAGGAGGAAAAGGGGAGAAGACAAGAACCAGCAACCAGCACTGGCTCCCTAGTTCAAGCCAAGTTCATACTCAGTGCCAGTGTGGACACTGGATAGGGTGGCAGAAGAGATAAGGCAGGCATGTGTCAAGACTGGAAAAAAGAGACAACGCTACATGTCCCTAAAAATCAGAAGTACAGAGAAGACATCATAGGTTCATATCAGGTTTCTGTCCCAAAGCTGCAGAAACTGAAAGAGGAAGTATTGGCAGTAGCTCTGCTAGCCTTTCCTTAGAATCATACAGGAAGTGTAACTCATTGCTTTGGGGCTGGGTAAACAGGAAGCCAAAATAAGCCCATTCATGCTGCTAGCTGTACCGGGTGATAGCTCCCACGTGTTTCTGCAGTATCTGGATGTATACCAACTGCAGACTGGAAGAACTCCATGCAAAATCCTAGAAATGTTTCAGAAGCATTTCCAGTCCTCAGAAAAATGACACATAGGGAAGGTATCTGCCCCACAATTGTGTAATCAAGAAGCTAGAGAAACAATAGATTGGTATGTTGCCAAAATGTGCAGAAAATGGCTGACTCATGCAAGTATGCAATCTTAAAACCTGAAGTAATTAATGGTAGATGTGTAAATGGGAAAAAAGTGCAATGATGCTGCTGAAAGAAAAGCTGTCCTCACTGATAGTAAACTATAGGAGTGTCTAAAGCTACTGCAAAAGTGGAGCATAGGTGAGATAGACTTGGTTAGTTTAGAAGGTAGAACTGAGAAACATGAAATATCAAAAGCAAAAGCATAAGTATGAAGAAGAAAACAGCAGGGAAGACCTTTAGTGCTGTGAGAAAAATGTGCACATGATAGGATGCACAGCAATGACATTAATATGGTGCAAAAGGACAAAACCAGAACTCTGAGATATGTGCCAAGAGAGAGTAGCAGCACTTAGAAGAATGAATGCTATGGAGACAGTAGTACATTACTAAATGTGTTAGGTTGCAAAGGCTTCCTTACAGCTATGCCAAGGGAGGAAAGGAATTGTAAACATGCAACACTCAATTAAAGCAATGCAATGACCCCATGCCATTAAACAAAGTAAATTGCAGATCGAATCAGTGATTTTGGCAACAACAAATCCTCTACTTTCAGCTGCACTCAGTGAATTGTCACCACACAGGGGCTTTAAGTTTGAAGAAAACAATTCATGCAGGCAATGGAAGCAGAACAAATTAAAAAAAATAATTACATGTGCCAAGCTGGCAATATCTGCTAGCATCCCTGCAATGAAGCTGTTAGGAGGCATATCAAGAAGTGTTTGAAGGGGAGGATGTCTTCCAGGCACACAATTGCCTTCATCTATTTCCATCTTCTCAATTTGTGCCCCCAGGAGTGACTACAGAATAAAAAAAAAAAATTAAAAAAATAAAATTGGAGCAGTAGAGGGAATGGAAAATTATGACATTTATAAGTAATGTTAAGTAACAAATCACATAAGCAGTATGGATGCTGAGAAGCCAGACAACCTATCCCTTTCTGAAAAATGAAGTACCTGCAATAAGCTAGAAAAGTGTTCAACTGAATGGCTTCAAGTGAGGAAATATCCATTTTGATGAGAACGAACAAATTATTGATACATGGGGTATTGAAAAAAACTGTTGGGTAAGGAAAAAAAACTACTTCACTGTATCCAGGAAAAGAGCAGATTCAAATGGTTTTAAGTACCACTGGAATCAGATATGAGGTGAGAGAGCATCAGTGCTGTCAGCAAGGTGTATTAAAAGGACTCTGAGGGATCTGTGTAATGGCTGTTGATGTTCTGGGGATGGAGACAGAGATTCGTGTGGTAGAAGCTGTGATACATCATGGTCCCATCTTCAACTTTCAGTTAGAAAGAGTCATGGAATGGATCTAGAGCTGAACGAATCCATAATGGTGCAGGGGTTGTTTGCAGTACCCTGTATGAGACATCTGTTGATCTCCCAAGAGCCAGGACCAGCCTCAGCAATTTAGAGCAGTATAGAAGCTTCAGATGCACAGACCCCATCCAGAGTCTGTTGGGATTTGCAACCTGTCTGTCAACTTTTCTTCCACAGTTTTCGCATATGTGCAAGTCATTGATATAGCTCCTGAATAAAGATGAAATATGGACAACTTGTATCATCAGAGAATACAGCAATCACATAGGTGAAAGAACAGACACTTAATTATCCCACTTTCAGTAATATACACCTTAGAAAAAGACATGTTCTACTTGCTAACCTAACTTGATAACCACTTGCTGATTGTAATTTCTCCAGCAGAACAGGGAGAAAAACAAACAGAAACTTTTTTTTTTTTTTTTTTTTAACTGGAAAGACTAGAAAGCAGAGGGAAATCTCTTCATTTCCAAGAGTACTGGATCCACTAAAACAGATTGAATGTACAGAAAATCACAATTCCCAGACTGCAGGGAATGGATACTTTCTTTGAGAATTGTCCAACTATCCTCTAGAGCTGTGCGGAGGAAGCCATAAATACTCTATCTTAGCCAAATATGCCAGAGGCTAGCTAACATCTGGTGGTCTGTTGTGGCATGTATAAGGGCAACTAGCAATGAAAAAGTGGAAATATGCTGCTCTTCCCACCATCCATAGGGAGAAAACAAATGTGCTTCCTAACCCAAAATTTGGCTACTTGGGCTGCTATTCAGACTTCTGGCCAGTGGATGAGTTTTAAAGCAATGGCCAGAATATCCCACACAGTGGGGACACAGATCTGTTTGCTCACAATCCATCCTCAAATTTACTCCCTTCAATCATCACCACAGCATTGTCATCAAATGGAAAAGTCAAATTAGCACTTAAAATGCCTGAAATTTTATTTGCGCCAAAGAGCATGAAGAAAATACATAGCATCTCTGTCCTTGAATGGAGAAACAATCTCACAGAAAACCTGGCTCAATCTGCTTCCATCTCCTGATACCTTGAGCAGTGGTACCATTAATGTGACTGGCAGCAATGAAATGAATCACATACAGAAGAAATGTGGAAGCCAAAGCCTCCTGTGACTGATGAAATAAAGACCTCACAAAACTATCAGCAGGACAAGGTACTCATATCAGATCATTTCCTATGGACATACTATGTTCTGGGATGAAAACTATTTTCTTGAGCAGATAAGTTCTTGCCCATGTAATATAGCATTTGTAAATACATATTTCAGTGAAATGTCAAATACATTAACTTCCCGTGCAAAGACACAGAGATAACAATAATTACTCACCCTGCAGACCTGATTGACTGGGCACAGATCAAAGCAAAAGAGCAGTGGCTGTGGGAAAAGATGTGACACCCCAGAAACACAATGCTGAAGAACTCATGCAGAATGCAGACATCTGTGGTCAGGAGTGAAAGATACATGAATTCCAACATCAAGGCCACTTCCAGGTGCACATTCAAGGCAGTACAGTACTCTGGTATGAAAGCATAGCCTCTTCAGACACAGAGGAAAAAAGCCTTGCTCCCAAAAGAAGTGAACAGAAAAAAACCCAAAACCCCCTGCTCAAAAACCCCAACCCACTACATTAGCTATAAAATGAGACAGATGTTAAGAATGTACATTAAAATTTTACACAGGTTATGCTGTTCATGTGGTCATGAACACTGTGGTCTCAAACGTCATTAAAGCTACAAAACTGAAGTGCCCAATTGGGACTTGTCATGGACTTGGATATTCAGGCAGAGGATAATGTCACCTTAGCAAGCTTTGGATGAGAAGCACAGAGGAAAGGATAAATGCACATTACAGAAAGGCTGAGCTGCAGGCAGCAGGCAGCTTCAGTCTGGAAGGGATACAGAAGGGAGGCAGGGAGCAGCAGGGACTCAGTCTCTTGGGGAGCACAGCCATGGCCAGCCAGGCTTACCTGCCTGCTGCAAAGGGCAGAAGGAGTGACATTTTTGGTGGCCCTGGGAGTGCACCTTGTAGATACTGGACTAAGGGCAGGAATAAGAACTGCTGAAGACCTTAAAAGACAGTGCGCTTAGAGTGAGCTTTTCAAGGTTCAGCAGTGAGTGTCTACTGGGCACGGCCACCAAGTCTGCAAAAGGCACCCACCAAAATAAGCCCACTTAGAGTCACTCAGCAGGATATAAATGCCTGCTCCCCCCCTCCCCCCAAGAAAAAGGAGAGAATGCCTATTAACTAAAAAAGTGTCTAAAGTCCCATCAGTTTTATTTTCGGCCTGCTGTAATAAAAAAAGCCTCGTTGTTTGAAAATTATTTGGAGAATATATTTTTATGGGCCTTCTGCTAAGGATTGTTAGGAGTTGAAGGAGTGATTGGGGTGCTTGTGGGATTTAGGTGCCAAAACAATGAGTAGGAAGAGGTGTGTCATACTCTCGCTTCAGACCTACTGCCTGTCATCCAGTGCTTCTGCATAACACTGCAAAAAGGGGTTCTCTATTGCTAGCATTTCTGTCATTGTATTTCTGAAGCCCATTCTAATTACTGAAAGTGTCACCAAAACTGCAGTAATACTGATAGTTTTTTACATAATAGTTGATCCTTTACAGAAAAAAAATTGGGATGCCTTTGATCTGAGTCATCTCTCAGGTGTGTAATGTCTATATACTTCATATTGCATAAGCCAGACATAGAAGTTAGAGAGAGAGAATATTTGAAGAATGAACCAGATAAAACAAGATGTCAGCCTCCAATTGTACATTTCTTAAGATTACAGCAGACATATTGCTGGATTCCAGGTCTTCATTGGCACTCACGACAGAAAGCTGCTGTAGATAGAGAGTTCTGCAAGGTCTTGCCACTTAGACAGCAAATATGGTCTGAAAAGTATAATGTCTTTTTCTTTACAGCTTTGGGTGATGCAGATATAATTTTCAGCAACCAGCTGATTTTTGAATAAATCAAAATGCTGGCAAAACAAAAACACAAACACCTCCCCTCAAAAAAAAAAAAAATCCAAACCAATACCTGCACTACAATTAAGACACAAAATAAAAGCAGCTACCAGCACTTTTATTAGTTAAATGATTTTTTGCTGTCATTGATGTCAATTGATTTTAAAACAAAACCTCAGCTCCATAACTGAAAAGAATATATTTGCCATGTGGATCAAAATCAGACTTACATGATCCCACCTTAAATTTCTGGGCACAAAATGCATAGTCAAAACAATTTTGGTCCTATTTTTTTTATATGGCATTATGAATAATAAGTCAGTAAATTCTTTAAAAGGTTAATGTCTATAATGAACAAAATGCAAAGAGTACTTTTAGCACTGTGGTCTCCTTCCACCATCTGCTGGACTTCCTTAGCTATTGCAGGATTAAATGTCAGGCTTTTTTCTAAGAACAAGATTACTTATTTTAATAGTCCCCCTTTTCCTTCCTCTCTCGTGTTTATTTTGTCACTTATGAGGCCCTGAATGAAGAAGTATTGTTAATTCTTACTGAAGTGTATCGTTCCAAATTTATTGCCAGATGAGGGTATTTTTTAAGGTAAAGGAAAAGTTTAATTTGGTTTTGTGAGTATATAAAAAATTTAATTCTTGGTTAATTTTCTTTCTAAAGTGAATGAACATTTTATTGACTAAAGTTGGTTGTTTCCTACTGAAACCGACTCTGTTTTAATTCCTTATTACTCCATACCAGCGTGAACAGGATTTTGGCTTGGACTTCATGTCATAAGCCATGACTAAGTAAGTATATCTTGCAACAAGTTATTAATTAACAGTGATTCACAAATTAGAAGCTACACAAATGTCTCTTAAGAGTCCAGGATGACTCTGCATCAGTGCTGTTTAGGTGGAGAAAGTATTTATATATATAACATAAATATATTTAAATATATTAAATTAAAATATATATTAAAAATATATTAAATTAAATATATATTTTATATATATTTATATTTAAATATATATAAAAATATTTATATATAACATAAATTGAGTACATTTACATAGAATTATCAAGAGATGAAAAATACCATATTCCCCTTCCACACACAAACATGTACACAGCTTCTTGTTATTTTTAGACTTGTTTTTCTTAGTAGCAGCACATTTTAGGATGTCTTACTGTCCAGAATATGGAACTAAATAGCATTTATGCATTCAATGTCAAAAAACTATGTATGAACACAGATGTTTAGGACTTTTTCGTATGTGAGAGGATCTTATAGGAAAGGTAAAGAAGTAACATTCATTTTGGCCTAGTAATGATGATAAATATCAAACAGGCATTATGATAGACCATCAGAGAACTTCTTTGCAGAGCTAACCAAACATTGAGAGTTTTTTCTCTGGGTTTTGTTTTCCAAATATTTTCGTGAGGAAAACTCTGTGCTGTGATCTGTAAACACCATTTTTTTAAAGCACAGATGGTCAAAGATTTCTAGACTGGCGTTACAAATGTAACTCCAATATGAACATGTGTTATAAAGACAGTCTCCCATGAAAAAGATTTCAAAATCTCCAAAGATGCTTTGCTCTGCATTCATATATACAGTAATTTCAATGAAAACCAGAAGGGAACTGGTCTCAGGTCAAATGCTTCTGGAAAATTACCTCTCTTTGTCTTAGAAGAGAGCAAATTCTTTGCAACATACTGTTATGCCCCTGCCATGGAAATTTTCAAGAATTATGCAACATGATTAAAGAAAAAAAGTTACTAATTAGATGCAGTGACAGGAGGCAGAGGTCGAAGTAAACATCTTAATATCAAGATTCTTGAAGATGGAGAGTTATTTTGCATGCCTCCATTTTTGGGCAGCTACTAGAGGACAGTCACACTTTCAGAAAATGATTCAAGTTCTGCATTCCATTAAAGTATTTCTATTGACCAAAACTTGATGATTATTTATCGTGGTCTCCAAGCTGTGTGATTATTGCAGTACATTTTCTTGAGTGCAAAACTGTGGTAATAAATACCTCACAGTGAGCTTTGAGGCTCCATACATTATTGTTTATAAAATGCTTTGCAGGGACTTTAATGGAGGGCCTCATAAATGTGTAAAAGACTACTATTATGTTTTTTTACAAGGTAGAGATTTAAGGGGTGAAGCAAAAAGAAATGTTGTAACAATATGATAAATGCCTCTTTTTTACTATTCCTGTATGTGCAGCAGGAAGAGAATCCAGAGTAAACCTGCACAACCGAGGTAAATTAATGAATTAATAATTGAAAAATATTTTAAGTAATACCAACTGTCTTTATAATGAAATTGTAAAAGTGAGGTATTTCTAAAAATTAGGTGATCTAGAGGTTTTTCCTTTGCTCCAACTATCTTTAAATTACACTAGAGAAACTAAAGAAATTGTAACATCTTGGCAAACTTTTCACAGCATCAAGCAAGAGCCCTCCTCTGACTTTGAAGATATCCTGCAATCAATTAAGAAGGCCCTAAATGCTGTTGGAATGAGTTAGGAGTTTTGCAGACTAACTGGCAGACTTCCACTTAGAGAGAATCATTGGGAATATGAGAAAACATGGAAGATTAGCCATCACCATTAAAGACAACAGCATTAGGAGCTGTTTTGAAAACAATAGAGCTTCTCCTTGCCTAATGCTATCAAAGGTGCTGTTCTCAGCTAAACTGAACTGGTTTGTTCTGTGTGTTATTTTTAGTGTGGGAAATTTAAAATAAACTTGGAAGTAGCTCTTTGAAGTCAAACACACAAGTCAAAATGTGAAAATTGTATCTTAACACAACTGATTCCTGCTTTTTTCCTTGTGCGATTAGTTAAAATCTTGTAACCTGAAGTACTACGGAAGATGAAGGAGAATATTTGAAACCTGTTTTCCCTCACTTTCCATTGATGTAAAAGACTGTAAGAGATGGAAGGCAGCATGATGTAGAGCCCTTCATAACCTGACTACCCACTAAGGAAATAGTCTTGGTCCTAAACAGTTCCTGACTAATTCCTCCACTGATCTGAAAACTAAAGATAGGTTTTTGTACCTAGCTGGATATTTCTATGCTTCCAGAAGTGACAGATAAACTTTTGCTCATTTCTGAAGAGCTACTCATCAATGGCATCCTTTCTGAAGCCAAGGAGCTACAAAGTTCTTCATATAAGGCATTCTGAAGGGACACTGACTTGCAAGCCATCACATTTGCAAAGAAAAATACCTAGGATCTGCAAAAAAAGTGAAAACTTCCTTTGTTCCCTCCCCCCAAAAGTAGCATTTTTCTGTATTTCTGAAGAAGTAAGAACCAGATTGGTCTTTGTGTCTTACTTTGGTTATATTTTGTATTTTTTATCCACCTTCCTGTATTATTACTCCCAGTATTAACACCAGGGCTTTGAAAAGACTAAAAGCTCCCAAGGTTGCAGCTGGTAAATTCTCACACAGAAGCTACAGCATATTTTCCCCTCTATAGTAGATCCTCTTATCTGGTTCATTATCAGAATCCCCTGTACATTAAAATCCAGGGGCAGCAAAATACTCAAGCATGTACTTAGAGATAAGCTGGTGTTAACATGATTTGCTAGATGAAGACCTATAGACAAAAGCTGCTACGGAGAAACTGTGATACCATATGGACATTCTCTCGATTGTCACATTTTTTCCAGATCTACATATGTTTTTCAGGCTGAAAGCTGGAGAAGCATGTATTATGTACATTTCAACAGCCCTTTTACTTCCCTGTAGGACCAATGGTTAAATCTATCTAATATTTACCATTCAGCTTTGAGTCTTAGCAGGGAGGAGAGGTCAAAAGTGAATAGTGCAGACTGCAGCTAAAGGGAAAGGCCTAATTTTATTTTTTTTTAAATGAAAGCAAGCAGGGCCAATAAGTGGGAAAGTCAACTGTTACAGAGAAGAATTAATTAATTAATTAATGCTCTTCAGGTACATGAAGCAGGTAAAAAATTGACTGCAGATTTCAGTAGTGTCCTGTGAAGTAGGTTAGCAAAATAAAGACAGATGGCAAAGGATTATATCTAATTCTTTTTTACTAATTCATCTTTTCCTGACCATTCCACTGCACTCAGTCTAACTAGAGATCTACCAGCTTAACTTCCTCTCTGTATCTCACAGTGAAAAAAAACATAGTAGATTTGCAACTTCCCATCATTAGGAATGTTTAATTGGACACAACTGCTTTTCATCAGCTGCCTCTAAATGCTGCTTCTGAACACAGGATGTTTACAGTGTTACAACTACAGAACTCTAGTTTTATTTTTAAAGCAAACATCCTAAAACGCCCAGAAATATTTGAGTGTTTCTGGTGAATGTAGCTGTCCTGCTCAGTCAAAGAAGAGTTTCAGGCTGGAATCTCTCACACAGATGTGAATAATCTCACAGCGCAATACTGACAGTAATGTCCTAAAGACACCTTACTGTTTCTTTCCTGTGCTCTTTTTTTTCCCATGCAGATAAAGAAAGGAAGCTGCACAGCACAGGCCCGATATATTGGTGAAAGTGTGCAGCCCACGATTCATTGCTACAGGGCCTGTGCTGCAGTCACAGCTCCTCACTGCCTGCCTGATTCTGCTTTTCCTCCTCCACTCAATTATTTAAAGCTATTTTTTGAAAACTCCCACCATTTTTTTGACTTTCTGTTTTCAAATGCCTGGTTTGAGATGCACTGACCCTGACCCTTCCAGATGCTGATGATTAATAACAGCTCCTTATGGAGTCACTGGGGACCTGACAGTATTCATCACCTTCCTAAGCTTAGATTACAGCATCTTCAGGGAAATGAGGAAGAGTGTATCCAGCATATGGCCTGTTCTGTCCTCTCTGCTTCTCCTAGTTGATTTTACACCTCCCTCTGTACTATGCCTCTTGAAAATTCCAGATCTGGTCTCTCTTTTAGACAGTTTTTTTGTTTTCTGTGCATTTGTCATTCTTCTCTTGGAGTTTCTAAATTTCTCCAGCGGAAAAAAATCCAAGAAATGGCAGTTCCCTTTTTTCTTGTACCTTTCGTTTTCCTTTCTCTCCTCTTTTTCTTCACTGTCACTTGCTTTCTTTTCACCAGAAAAATACTGAAAGGCACATGTCAGCGACAACAGCACCATCTTCTGTTCTGCAGAGATTATGAAGGCTTCACTCTCATGTCTGAGTTCTTCAGAGATGGGTGTGATTCAAAAATCTGGAGCTACAGCTGGATCTGAAATAACTCTTCATGAGTTTCAATGTCTGAACAATTCTGACTGTAAGTAGGGAAGTATGTATATATGAAAGGCTTCAAAATTTCTCATGGCACTTATCTCCGTGAGGCACCTTTTATTCTCCTCCTTATAGATGTAAAACTACTGTAAAACTTAGGCTGTTTTTCTTTCCTTCTCTCTGACTTGACACATTTCCAGTTTCTGGGTTTGTTTGTTTATTTATTTATTTATTACCATAGCACGGTGCTAAAACACAGCCCAAATAGATGACAACACACACACGGACAGGGGATCAGCTTATCAGCCCACACAGAAGGCCATAACAAAGGGTTATTTGGTGTGTAATAGAGAAAAATTAGGTGGGAGTTAGTATGAGAAAAACATTGTCTTACTTGAAAGACTAATGTATGGACAGTTAAGACTGGCAGCATGGGTAAGTCAGTGAGAAAGCCAGTGTCTTGATATTAGATAAGAGGATAAGGAAAGATAGACTAATGGGTCTGGAAAGGGAAGGGGAAAAGAAACAGCCTGTGTTTGATGCAGCACAGAAGAGGGAGCCAGTAGAGGGACATAAAGGAAGGGGTACCAAGGTCAAAACAGCAGGCTGAGAAACAGATCTTCACAGCAGCAAGATTAGTGTAAAATTAGGGTAAAATTGCTTTTGTTAAGCCAGAGAAGGGCATGTGGATGTGATACACTGACAGACCAGACAGTAATTTTGAGTATGTGGGTAGATAGCATTGTGCCTGTTTTGGGGAAATTCTGTGGATAGAATTTGCAAGATACAGGATTCATCTTTCACAACGGAGTTTGGGGAGAGAAGTGCGGAGCTAGTTACTCAACAGGTAGATCATGAGCAGTGACAGCTATAATAATACTATAATAATAGTAGAAGGTATCATCAGGTTGGGATATACAAATCAGACTGGGATGCTGGAGAGGACAAACTCCGTGCTCACTGTGTGTGGGTAGTAAATTCAGAAATGAAGGAGAGGAGGGAGAGAAGGTGATACCTGGAGAGACTAGCTGGAGGAACAAGATGAATCTCATTTTTAAATGGTAACAATTAAGACATGCTTGCATTGTGGTGTGAAAGAATCAGAAGGAATTTTTTTGGGATGGGGACAGGAAAGCAAATGAAAAAAGTACTAGAGGATCAGGAAATAACACCACAATCACCTTGTGGAAATGTTGTGACTAGTTTTCCTGTTTCCTCTTTCAGTTAGCATACTCTTGCCTCCCTCTAAGTAAAGGGGTTCAAGGACCTTAGGGCAAACTGACAAAAATTAAGTCACTTTCTTCTTTCCCTTTCTCACGTCTTGTAACTTTCTTTTTCCCTATCCCCTGGAAGAGAGAAGTTTCTCAGTAACCACCCCTTTCTAATTCTTCTACTTCCACTCACCTTGTCAATCTTCACCTAAACCTAGAAGATACATGTCTGTACTTGGGTATGAACCTCTGCCAGAGTATCTGATCCCCTTTTCCCATCTGTGCTGCTCCACACAAGTGCTTTCTTGGAGTGACATTCATGTATAAGCGATGTGCATTGCTGTTTTTTTGTACAACAGCACTGAAGAAATCAAGAACAGGATGTGAATATATCCAAATAACAGATAAGGTTTATTGTATGGAGTACATCTATGCTTTTAACTTCATTATTGTGGGATAGGGACGCAGTGGGCGATTTTCTGCATAACTCTTTCAGAAATCTCCCATCTCCTTCTCCTGCATTCAGTGGGAGTGATAAGACTGTGTTACATACCTAGTCCCCTAGAGACCTTACTCTACACAGACACACTCTAACCAGAAGGAAAGAAAGTCATGCTGCAGGGTCAGCTGAGCTCTCCTCCTCAGGAACTGTGAAGAATTACCTGTAAATGTGCAGGTGGGAGTATGGGACTTTAATGAGAAGAAAGGTATTTTGTGTGATCTAAAACCATCACTGAAACTAAACTTTTTAAAGACGTATACTTGGTCTGGGTTCTAATAATCTAATGTGGTACCTCAGCACGTTAGCACTGGCTTTATGGCAACAGCATAACACATCCTTCCAAAATGATAAATGAGGATTTGCAAGACTTGTAACTGTAGTTTATACTGCAGTTTTGTCCACGATCCTTTTCTAAGACAACCAACCACTAGCATGATCATTCACAAATTGTTCCTAGTATAGAACTGCCTGTTTGTGTGGTCACAGGAGAAAACATTTACGTAAGAACAAGTATGGATTTATACAAAAGTATATGCAGTTAACTAAGGCACTGGTTTTATAACTAAACATGTGAGAAAGGAACTTCAGTCCTCTTGTATTACTAAATTGGCTTAGGATTATGGGTCCTGATGAAAGCCAATGACCTACTATGTGAAATACTTGAGTTGGAAAATCAGAACCAAACTGGTCAACTTGTTATCATGTGCTGGAAGCTCAAACCACTGGCAAAGGTGCTGTTACAAAGTTCAGATAAAAATCAACAATAGTACGTTTCTCATCTTTGTCTTGCCTCCCATAGGCTCAGTAACAGTATTAAATAAATGGCCCTGAGAGAACCTCCTTAAGGAGGAGGAGTGTGTAGTAAGGCCTTGTAACATACAAGAAGTTGAGAAGTATTTTGTGGCCTGCAGATAGTAGTGGCCTGTGAACACTGGTCATTTATTTCAGGACTGTCTGCAATTGTGATGGACTGCTTTTGATGCTTTGGGTAATTCCTCTTAGTCTTACATTTTTAAAATAGATTACTCTGATTGAGGGAGAGTATCTCGAATGGCAGAAATAAAGAAAACAGCTACATGCTGCCCTCATTAAAAAAATAAATCCAAGCTATTTCAACTTTTAATCTAGGCCATAT
This sequence comes from Serilophus lunatus, assembly GCA_013399895.1. NCBI lineage: Eukaryota > Metazoa > Chordata > Aves > Passeriformes > Eurylaimidae > Serilophus > Serilophus lunatus. The sequence goes on from VXBA01004960.1 coordinate 353,228, forward strand.
GCTGAAGTTGAAGAGGACCTGGATAGGTTAGGGAGTACAGGATACCTTATGAGCGCAGAGTACACGAGAGATCAGCAGGTGTGGGATGCTCTGAGTGCTGAGGCTGCTACAGCAAACCTAAGCTGAAAGGGCTTTGGGATCCTAGAGGTGGCTGCAGTTGGCATAGCAGGGCTGGCTTGAAAAGAAGGAAGCAAGGGCTTGAGACAAGTTTGAAAAGTGGAGCAAAAAGAAGAGGACATGGTCTTTGGCGAGGCAGGGGTGTGTGTTGGAACTGTAGATCTGAAAGGCACAAATTTAGGGTCCTAGCATGAAGACACTTAAGAAGCATGATATGAGGGCATGAATGGTGTGACTCTTGCCATGTGAAAATTACAAAATGCTGCTTCTTGCTCATTTTCTCTCTCTTAACTCCACATGCACCTTTCTGGTTTCTTTTGTTGTTGTTGTTTACTGTTGCTTTGTTGTCATAATGTTCCACTCAGAAGCTCCCCAAGCCTGATCCCCCTTTTTGTTTGATAATATGATCTGCAGTGGAACAATTCAAATCTAAATGCTGTTGTTTAACTTGATGTCATGTGATGTTAGATATGGCGCCACACTGTGATAAAAATAAAGGGAAAGCAGAATTCAGACAACAATGGAGAAACAGCACAGCCCCTAGGATATTTTATGTGGTTTTGTTTACTAGTTGTTGTGCAGACCTTTAATGCTTCATCTAGTTAAGTCTTACAAATGCCTGCAAGGGAAGAGTAAGATTGTAATAAGAAGGGTTACCCTGCTCAGCACATTTCCAAGCCTGCTAAAAGAAATATACACTATTCATCAGACTGCATGCTATAAGTAGGAAATAGAAAAAGTACTAAAGACATCAAAGCAAATAAAAAAACAAACAAAATACCTTATGTCATGGAAGAGATTTCAACTGTAAGCATCATATTTAGTAATGTACATTATAGTATTTCCTCCTATGAAACATGTTTCTGTGCGTGTGAAACAAAGTGCTAAGTTTTACTTTATAGTAAAATGTATTATTTGAACTATTTCCTTGAGCATTTTTTAAATTCTGTAATTTATGTGTAACAGAACACACGCAGAGTGGTAAGGCACAAGGAAATTGGGTTAGCTAGTGCGTTTAAAAGAACTAACTTCCATTGCTTTTTTCTAGAATATATTTTATATATGGTCACACTGTAAGTTCACTTCTAATAAGAAGCTTCAGCCATTTTTAAATCAGTAGAATCTCAAATAAAATAGATTTCTAAAATCATTTGGGGAAAATGTGTAGCCCAGAAAAGGAGACACTATTCATGTGATTTGGAGAGGAGTAATCAAGTGGAAGCTCACTTGGAAAACTTGAAGTAAGTCTTTCTTCTTTAAAGAATTAAGGCTTGGCCAAGGTAATGCTTATGCCCACTGGAAACATGTTGTATCCATGCTGCTGTGCAAGGAATTAGCTGTTTATTGCTTTCAGAGGAACATAAGGCCCAGGTTTGCCTTTTCCTATGACCACATATTCTAGGAGAGTAGTTTGCCACGATTTTTGATGTGCTGATCTCTAAATTTTTTTTCATGGGAATTGTAATCTTGCCTAGTGAATTTACAGGAAACTGGTTTGATTTTCCTAGTTAGGCTTTGGCTGCAACAGTACATTGAACTGCATGGGAGTGGTTCTCTGGCCTCAGTGTTGGTGGCCTAGGCCTTCCTAACAAGCCAACAGCACAGAGCCAGCAGCCAGGAATGCCTTGGACGTTCTTCTGAGGCACAGGCAAAGCATTCAGGCAAACTTCTGGTATGCTGTGATGAGAACACAGGCTGGTTTCAAAAACTCCTTTTGGCATAAATGGTTAGAATAAGCATGATAGGTGGGAACACTGGGCATTTTGTGTATTACTCCTGCCTAATCTTGCAATGTAATGTGCATGGACAGTAAAGAGTTTCTGTGGTGATGGTTTTTCTATCATACTTCTGGGGTTTTAGCTTGACTATATGGTTACTTGTTAGTCTTTTCCCATTTATTGTAAAGCTGTGTTTAATATCTAGTGGCAGCTGTGCAGGACTGTGTCAAGATAGCTTTTGAGTATCTTCCAAGGAGGGAAACTCCACAACCTTTCCAGGCAACCTCTGCTAGTGCTGGTCTAGCCTCACAGAAAAAAAAAAACAAATTTGTGATGCTTCGAAAGAGGCTCCTGCATTCCAATTTGGGCCCTCTCCTGTATGTCCATGCCCCCCTTGCACTGAGGAGCCCAGAACGTTACCCAGCACTCCAGGGGTGGCCTCACCAGTGCTGAATAGAGGGGGAAAGATTATGGGCTTCCGCCTGCTGCCTGGATGCCGTGTCTTCTTTGCCGCAACAGCACGCTGCTGGCTCACGTTCAACTTGGCGTTCACCAGGATTCCCTCTTCCACTCCGCGCCCACCCCCAGGCCCTGTCGAAAAGCTCGGTGTTTGGGGTTTTTTGTTCTGTTTCTATTTTTTTTAACTGAAAGCTGGCTTTCAAAAATGTTATTACCTAAAGGCGAACGTAACTAAAACGCAAACAAAAG
>VXBA01004960.1:356772-394699 GCA_013399895.1 Serilophus lunatus
GGGCGCTGCTGGCGCTGAGCGCCTTGGCTGACGCGGTGCTGCCGCGGGACCCGCCGGGGCCGGGGCCGGGGTCGGGGCCGGGGCTGGACGCGCGGCTGTGCCCGCGGTTCTGGCAGGTGGTGCAGGAGGGCCTGACGGAGCGGGACGGGCTGTGCCGCAAGCGGGCCCGCTACCTGCTGAAGCGAGCGCTGGACCTGAGCGGCGGCCAGCGGGCGGAGCTGCGCTGCCCCCCGGACGGCGGACACGGTACGGGCCGGGCGGCGGGACGGGGAGCGCGCCCCGGGCTGCGAGGCGGGGAGAAACCCGTGTCCTTTCGGTTTTTATTAGAATCGAGCCTGTTTTGGTGGTCTGCTGAGAAGAATGAGCAACTGCTACAGTTTTGGGAAACTTACATTCTGATAATGGAAACTTTGGAAGGAAACCAGGTAGGAGCGCCGTAGCATCTGTGCCCGTTCTGGACAGATGTGCTGCCTCACCTGTGGCATATACGTACTGTAAATGTTTTTATCGGGCACAGTATTTCCAGTGTTGATGATTGAGAGGATCTAAGTCAGCGTTAGCAGGAACAATTTTGTTTCAGCTTTTAAATACTTAAAACACAGCACGCGTCATTCTTGGGGATCACTTCATAACTCGTTACTTTTGGAATGCATCTGGTTAAAGCAGTGGATTGAGCTAAGAATGAAAAGTCGGGATTGCACTTTTTTGCCAGATCAGGGTTCCTAGTGAAAAATTTCTTAGTGAAAAATCAAGTGATTTTACTTAATAAACTTTTCATCATCAGGGAGGACTACGTCTGTATGGTAGCCTTGGGTGAAAATCGTTTTGGGAGTCCAGTCTACTTGGCAGAAAGATACCTATTAACTTGAGGCTTCCATAATTCTGTGGTGTTTATGGGGTAACTATTAGTTGTATTCCCACCTCTTTGTAGTTAATTTATATTGTTTTCACAGAATTGTAACTGAAATACTGTTTATTGAAATGCTTGATTTTAGATATTTGTGCTGTTTTAATTTTGATGAATAGAAGGGTTATTAGTATTATTTTTAAAATAAAGTAGCACTGAATTATCAGTCTTTCTGAAATGCTAAACTGCAGTTGGGTGTTACATGCCACAGGCATTGTGGGTTTAAATGCATTTCTATTGTCAATTACTGTATTAGTCTATTGATAGTAAGTTCAAACATAAGAGTAATTGACAGTTCCTAGATATAAACCATTTACATTGCATCTGACTTCTCTTTCAGATCCACGTCATAAAGCCAGTGTTACCAAAACTAAATAGTTTATATGAACATGCTATACCACAGGACCAAGGTAAGATGTAACTTTTGTTGATGCATCTCCTCAATACTATGCATCTCCTCAATATTAATCAGTTAAGTTACACTTTTTGTTTTCTTCTGCTGTTTTACTAGCAGAGGTTTTTTTGCATTTTGGGTCTCAAATTAGGTGTTTTCTGGGTTGCTATTCAGGTTTTTGTGGTTCTGCTGTATTCATAGGTTGCTTGGCTAATGTGCCCAGGCAGTGGCCACTCTGAGAAGAAATCCTGGCATATGCTTGTTGCTTACTGTTATCTTGAAATACTGTTTTTCTATCAGCAAACCCAAACAGATGGTCATTTCCCACTGTGTTTTGCTTTACTTCAGCTAACGTGAACATAAGACAAAGCCAGAGATTCTTGAGGTGTATCTTAGAAGCCAAGTCACCTGAACAACTCTGTAAAAAGGGGAAAAAAATCCCCCAGCTTGTTAGAAGTGAGGAGAGAATATAAATAGAGTGCTGAGACGGTGTGTCTAGGGGAAAACAGCTTGCATCGCCTGATTTCATGCACTCTGTTAGAGATCTATAAAGTAGGAAGACAATCAATGTGAAAATATTGCAGGTAAATACGTTGGTAAAAGTGGAGTTGCAGGAAGAAGAATGTGACATTAGCACTTTTTAGTAATTTTAATTTGTAACTAATAAAATGGAGAGGGTAAGCTTGGTAAACTGTCTTTTTTGATGTTAGATTTGGCAGGGTGATTTTATAAAACTAATAGCAATAGTCATCTTTTTGAAATGTCCTATGAATAGATTGTAATGTTGTCCAGAATGTCAGTATGTTGTGTGTTTGCGTGTTAATGTAACTGTCATTTCTGTGTCATTTTAGAAGAATTTCCTTTTTTAACAGGCTGTTGGCTGTTTCACCCATCATGGCATATGTGCATTTATAAACGAATGTTTGAGAGTGAGAATAAAACGTTAACAAAGGAAGGCATTCTTCATTTTCTGGAGCTTTATGAAACAAAGCATCTTCCAAATTCACTTGGTTTTTCGGAGGTAAGGGTGTTACTGTTACTTGCCTGAAAAAATAAATGTTTTAATTTGTAATATCACTTAACACTAATTTCTTCAGTAGTGTTGGAATTGGACATATTCTGTAAAAATATTTGTATGTAGCTGTGCAACTAATAGCAATATTTGTAAGTAGCATCAAATATGTAATTACTTGAAAAATGACCAGGCTAGAGAGAATACGTTTTGAGTGCAGTCATTCCCATAATTCAGGCTAATGCTCTCTAATAAAAGTTCGCTTGCAGTTTACTGAGATTTGTTGCCAGAAGTGAAATTGTCAGAGGAGCGATTGATGCTTTAGATTTTCAGAGCCCTCTGTGTTAAGGAAATGTTCCTGTTTAACCATTCAAACATCTCTCTGGGAGTCACACTTGCACCACCTGAGGCTTCCAGTGCTGGAACTGAAGCCCCTTCATGATGGCAGCTCCAGTGAGCATCCCTGAACTCACCTCGCTCATACAATCAGACAGATTTCCCTTACAGACCGCCCTGGGTTTCCTGTAGCAGAGCCCCAGATGTCTGGTTCCTTTAATTTAATTGTGTTGCAGTGTCGTGGTAACAGCTATAGTCCATGCCTCCATAAAGGGTCCCTAAAAAAGGAGTCCCTGAACTTTTGTACCCTTGCAGGCTGTGCACCTGCCCTTCACATGCCTTGTGCATGTGCCTGTTGGTCCAACAGTGGTTTTTGGTCTGCAGACTTCTCATTGTCTATTGGGTTCTGCAGAGTCTCTGTGTGACCAGCTGGTGCGCCTGGTCCCCCTGTCCTTTTGTTAGGCCAGATGTTGGTGCCAGTTCACTCCTTGCCTGGAGCTCCAGCCATTTCCTCCCACCCAGGCCACAAACTGCAGCTTGCGCACCAAGATAAAGGCACTAAGTGTATTCCTCTACTCTTGAACCTCTCCAAAATTATTATTAATAATTGATTGAACAGAGTCTTGGATAAACCTAGTCAACAGACTTAAAGTCTGTGCATATTGTCTCCTACTTCAGGATGGATTTTGGAGATCCACTGCTAGATAACCCTGTGAGCAGGTGACTGCCTCTGTAGAATAATCTGATAAAACCTCCACTATTTAAGATATGCTCTATGTGGGAAGAAATATGAATAAGTTTGCAGGGTTTTTTTATTGCTGTCATATGTGGGTTGACTCCCCAGCCAGTCTAAATTTTAGTAAGGAATGATCTATATTATACTATTATTTCTTGACTTTCTCTTTCATGGAATAAACGTTGCTCTCGGAGGTTGGCACTCTTGGTTTAAACAAATTAAGTCAGTCTCTTGATGAGTAACTTGAAATAAACTCAACCTTAATGCGCATCCTAAATGTTTCCTACCTGCGCTGCATCGTAGACATTCTTCTATGTAATGTTTAAATCTCTTTTCTCTATATGTTACCCAAAAGGAGTCCTCATTTGCCTGCGTGCACCTTTCACAATACTCTGTGTAATGTATTTGCTGGAAAAACTGCTTTGATTGTTTACTCTCCTGATTCCCCTTCTCGGTAGTTTCCTCTTCCTTTAGTCATTTGCTACTAACAAGAGTATTCTCTAATTTCTGACTCTGTTTTTTTAAAGTCTGGTGAGATAAGTCTAGTTAGCCTGTATGTAACAGTGCTCTGCAAGTGTACATTTAACCATTGTTCTTGTTTCCTTATATCAGTTTGTTATTGGGCCACTAATGGATGCCCTCTCAGAAAGTTCCTTCTACAGCAGGTAAGTCATTGGTTGATTTATTTAATTTCTTGGTTACTGGAAATGTGTTCTAATAATACTGGCTTGAGTACATAGATAAATCTTAGCTAAAGGAGAACACATTAATAAAAAGTGGTGCTGCTAAACAGGTGAAGAGTTTTTCAGGAAAGGTGGGTGGCCATGACTGAAATGAAGTAGTTTCAATTTCATCCTAGTTATAGGAACATAGGATACCTCAGGATCCTATTTTTCACCTTGTTCTGGAAGATTACTTTGGAAATGAAGTGAGATGATAATAATGTAGTGAAGTATTTTTCTGTCTTGAGGGACTACTCTAATTGTTGCCAATTCATAACTGCTGGAAGTGAGTTTTTACAGGAGGCTATAGCTGGCGTATGACATTGGCCTCTCTTGGTGTAAATGTGTAAAGAACAGAGAGAAGTTGGAGGAGTTACATTCCTATCTCTGTGGCCTGTTGAGATTCTGCAACCGAACAGCATTTTGTTTTTGTTTAGGCATAGTCCTAAACATTGTAAATATGTTAGATTTCAGATGAAATCTGTGAAATCTAATCCTAAACCTGTTAACGTGTCAGTTGTGTATTTGATGTTTTAAAACCCAACAGGACACCAGGTCAGTTAATAGGAGCTTGTCCTCCTCTGGGACTGAAGCTTCAGAAGTTTTTGGCTACTTACCTTACGCTTCTTCCAGAAGAAGAAAAAGGTATGTTTCTGTTTCACCTTTACCTTTTTTTAAAATAAAGAGACCAAATGAAAACTATGGACCCATTTTCTGTATGTAAGCATACATTTGAGAGAAAATAGGACTAGTTCTCCTGGTAGTGGAGTTGCCAGAGAAAAGAAAGGTCTTCAGAGGCTTTAAGGGATTTTGGAGTATTAAGCTACAAATTGTTTTGGGGGCAAACTGAAGAAGACTTGCTTTTCTTTTAGTGGAAAAGAAAACCAGCCTAAGCAAGCTCCCAGGTTCTGAAAGTGAAAAGTATTTGGAGATTGTTTTTATCTGCTAGACCTTTTTTAAAAAAGTTCATACCCTAGTGAGGCATTCATTCAAAAGAGCCAGTCCAAGTGCTGAATGAAGATTCTTTCATTGTGAGGTTGGTTGGAGGGGTATTGTTCCAAATTTTGGTGTTACTGTAGGCTGAAAAGAAGCGTCATTTAACAGATAAGAATTTAGTGTCTGGTCTAATTTGATTAAATAAGGATAGAATCAGCTCTGTTCAGCACCCTATATGTACAGGTACATACTGTGGTAGGAAACGTGTTTGTAATGCCATAGATGCTCTGTCCCAAGGGATATATTTGATCACAAAGTGGAGGGTCTGAGACTGGGTGGCCGCCTTCGCTAACTGTAGGTGCTTGCTCAGGCCTGCTCTGGCCATGCCAGCACCCATTGAACTGATTGAATCGCTCTGTACTGTGTTCTGCCGTCACACAAACCGAACAGCATCCTAAAGAATGCATTGTTTAGTACTCAGAACAATCAAAGTTAAAATTACACTCCAGAATATGGTGGTTAACACAGATTTCCAATGCCAAAATTAGGTTTCTTTCTGGTTCTCTCCTTGTCATAACCCTTAGTGACTCCTTTGGAATGTAGTTTTGTTGTCTTTCATTTAGTTGTCAGAAGTTATCGTAACACACTTCTGTTATGCATTGGAGAACAAGAAATCACTTGGGATTGTTTATTTTGTTTATTTTAAGGTAGTTTCCTGTTAAAATTTATTCAGAAGATGACAAGTAGGCATTGGTGTGCTGTTCCCATTTTGTTTCTTTCTATGGCTCTGGCATATATCCCTGCATGTAAAGTACTTGGTGCTGAAGGACTTCATGCTTTAAGGTAAAAAAATGAGTGTTTTGCACTTCAGTTCTTTGTAGTTTCCTTTTTTTTTAGCATCATTTTTTCCCTGGTCCTCCATACTTCCTGGTCAATACCTGTCATGCTTTTTCCTTTTTTTTCTAAATACATTACAACCTGGTTTAATAGCAGTTGAGGCTGTATCAGGGGACAGTCCATAGTGCTGAAAACTGAGAGATTTGTAAATTAAAGGTAAAAGGTAAAAGTTCTTGGCCTCTGTATTGATCCCAATCACATTGGTATTTCTTAAGTGTCTGCTTTCACTTTGTAGAGCCACTAAAAGGCAGTCGTCATTCCAGTTTAATGAGATTTGAGCTTTTAAATGAAATCTTACTGGTGGTTGAAGGAATATTGGATAGAAGCAGTTTACAGAAAGGAAAACAAAGTCAGATACCTCTGCTGATAAAATATTGAAAGTTACTTTCAGTTTTGTACTTGAGTGAGAATTTGGTGGCAAAAATACTTTATTTCTCTATTTGTTACAGATAGAAATGCAAATTTTAAGTTACCAGCTTGAGCTGATGTCATCATGGGGATTTTCCTTTAGTTCTAGTTTTGCTCCCTCCGCTCTGTATTTTTATTTTGTTGAGTATGTGCTCTCCAAGTTTTAGTACCAGTTTTTGAAAATACCTGTAGCAGTGTCACAAGGTGGGAGTGGAAGGCTTAGACAAAGTTATTAAAGGAGCCCTGTCATTGCATCATGAGGTGCAGAAAGGGCCCATTTGCTTTCTAAACTCCTTCTCAGAGAGGAGCAGAGGTGTGGCCAAACCCAGTCAGATTGTGCCAACGGTTTATATTTAAGGAACTGTAAAGGTGTGATTAAATCACTTTGTCCTGCAGGTTTTAGTGATCACAAGTTGTATAGTATAGTGCACTCTAGGGAAGCAATTACATTAAAGCAATTGTATCAAAGCTTGCAAAAGAAGCAATCATTAAGTAGTGATTGATGTAACTCACCATGTGAAATAGCAGACAGATCTCTGTCTGAAGTCCTGGGGAGTAACTATGAAGAGACTTCCCTGCTTCATGGGAGAAACTCCACAGTTCGAGAAAGTAGGTGGAAGAATCTGGCATATGAGAGCTGAACTGGGCAAGTTATAAAGTGATAGACTTGTAGTCACACATTTATAGGCCGGGGCTGGTTTATCTGTCACATCCTGCTTCAAAAGAAAGTAAGATGTGTATTGGAAGTTTGCTAAAACCAGCCTGATTTCCCATAACTGGCACTGTCAGCTGTAGCTCACCACGGGTGGCTTGCATGATGGCTTGCATTTTATGCATTCCCTGATGGGATTCTAGGCCTTGTGGGGTGGGCTCTCCTGCCAGAAGCAGTAGTCTTGGTTTTGGATTGTAGGATGTCTGATCAGGCAGTGTTTGTGTCATACTTAACAGAGTATGTTTGTTAAATACAATCTGATGTATTGAAAATGGTTAATAATTAGAAAACAGGTGAAAGTGTTTAAATTTCCTAAGTGTGTGTTATCCTCAGTGTGTATTTTTTCTCTTTCCAGAGATGTCCTCCAGTGTACTATGATCACACATCAGATTTTGGTGCGTGGAGCTGCTCAGTGCTATCTTCTTCAAGCAACTATGCATTTGACAGATGTGGTTAGTTTGGGGTTTGGTATTTATTTTTTCTTTTTCCTTGATGTAATAGAAATAACAGTAATGCTTTTACAGGGTAAACAGTATTGAGAAAATTGCTAAATACAATGTGGAATTACTGATTTTGCTGGATTTGCAGGTTTTTTTTTAGTGACTATTTAAATTGCGCTATAGAATTATGGTATGCTTCTGTTAACTTTAGTTTTCTTAAGTATTGTTTTTCATTTGCTTTTATTGATATTTTATTGTAGGTTTTTCATGTGTTATTATCATAACAGGATATTATTCTATATCTACTGTATAAACTCAGGTTTCAACAGGTAGAAACCAAATAGACTTTTCTTGCAGTAACTAAGAGAACAAAAGTATTCATAATACCAGAATGATTAAACTACCTTTGGTGTTGAAATAGCAGAATCTTTAATGTGAGTAGTCAAAGTATTCATGCATATGCTTAGTTTCTAAAGAAGTTGATAGTCTTCCATGTTGTGTGTTACAGCTATAAACCTGTCTGAATTTCATTTTAGAAATAATACTTATCAGTGACTCTTTTTATGCATGTTCATTTAGAAGGTATCATCAGTAAACAGCACTATTCTTCTAGTCATTCATTAATTTTCATACAGACTTCAATACTTGGGAAAATTAAATTTTGTTCCTTGGTAAAGGTAGGGTGGTCTCAAAGAGGCACAAATGAGTCTGCCTCACAAAAAGGAAAAAGTAAATTTCTTTTTCCCAAACTTGCTAAAGGAAGGCAAACTTTTTGAGTTGTTATATAGGAGTTACCTGTTGTATATTATGTTGGCAGCTATCGTATGTTGATTAATTTCTTCAGGAGAAAGTGTCCCTCCCAGAAGTTTCAAGCTTTCTTCTGTCCCTTAGACCAGAGGAGTCCCTAAGGAGAGATACTCTTTTATGGATGGAGGTGAGAACTGAAGCTGGTGGTAAGTTCATCAAACCCAGCACTGACAGAAATAACAGGATAATTTCAGAGGGAAAAGTGTGGGTAACATGTAGAGTGAGATTGTAAATATTCACAAGATACATGGTTTATGTCTGCAAGATGTAAAATGCTGTGAAAAAAACTTCAAAAATGAAATAGTTTCATATATCTTAACTGGAGCCAACTGATTATGTAGCCATAACTTTTGGTTAGTTGTACAGCCATATATGATCAAATGGTTTTTTGCATAGGGTTGTCTCGTTCTGTATACTGTACACTTCATCTTATTCCATTGATTTTTGGCATAAAGGTTAAAAAAATAATGCAGGTCTCACTAGATAAAATTTGATTGAAAGAAGCCCTCCTGAGAGATGAATTCTTACCAGTCTTGCTTATTTTTAAGAGTTACGGTTTTTCTTATATTGGCACCAGTGGTTCTTGGGGGGGTGCTCTGAATTACCCTCTGGAAAAAACCTTTTTCTGTGTGTAGTTAGAAGGGATTAGTCTGCTAAGCCTCAAGGTAGCTCTGTTAAACACCTCTCACAGTGTGGATTTGTTGGTTTAACAGTTCATGTTTAACAGTGCTTTACTGTGCTGCTCTTAAGTCAGTACACAGCTGGCAGATGTGGTTAAGTAGTAATATACTGGTTTTAATTTAGCTTTGCAGTTGGTTGCAAGTGAATGACAGATCCTTCAGAAAGTCTGTGACCTCTGATTCTGAACATCAAGAGAAATCTTCATTATGTCAATATGCCCACAGTCTTGTGGGAAAATACTTTAAGACACCAGCATCTGAAAGTAAGTTAAATATTTATTAATTAAAACCCCTATTTTTTTAAGATAATGTAAACAAAAAATTACAATCCCTTGGACTTTAAAGGAATTGTGTGTTTATTATTGTTATGAGCTAAGAACCTGTTCAACTTCTACCCAGTCTGTGGTATTCATGATTCTTAAGTTTGAACCTTATTTTTCAATTCCAGTTTTCCTTAATAAAGTCCCGAAGTATTAATTAATGTTAAGTCTTAATATTCAGATTTAATGCTGCACTGATGCTTGTCCATTAGATTTATTTTGTTACATTTTTCGTGGTGTCTGAAAATGCTGGAGTATGGGGGTGGAGGAAAGCACAAGGGGATAAGAGTACATACAGGTTCTGTTGCTTTCTCAGCAGAGCTTTATAAAATGACACTTTTAATGGGGAAAGAGGGCATATAGCTGGGCATCTTGGAGGCTCATGCGTAGTTATGTTCTTTTGAACTTGGGCAGCTTGCAGCTGATGAGTTGGTACACGTTGTAACCAAGGGAAGTTCTTTTTAGGCTGTATAAATATGCAGGTAAACTCTAAAGGAACGTCGTCGTTCACTGACACATTTTGAATTATTACAGCTTTAGTGTTTACTTTCAGATACATTGAACAGAATGGCAAATTATTTTTTTTTAATACTTTAACTTCTTTGTGACTTTTACTTACTTGCTACTTATGCACTGCAATCCTAGCGAATTTTACACAGTTTTAGAATGTCAAAAGTCAAAACCAAATCGTTTTATGTATTGTGGAAGATAAAATAGCTAAGCCAGAATTTGCTAATGATAAATAGCTTCAGAAGCTTCCTGCAGCCTGAGAAACTTAGTTCCTGGTCTAGATTATCTGTAATTCCATGGCAAACATCTGCATTTCACTTCTAATGTGTAATGTTGTAATTTTATATCAGTCTTAGCTAGTAAGCAGGTCTTGGAGGAAAAATAAATCAACCATGCCCAGCTATTAGAAGTGGATCTCCAAAATGTATTTTGCTTTCTAAATTCCCAAAGCCCAAAACATACCAGTAAAAAAATCCCACCCTAAAGCCAAGTTAGGTACTACTATTTAAGCAAATTGTAAGTATGATGATGTAGATCTGCATAAAAGATTGATGAAATGAGAAACTTCATTTAGGGTTTAATTTCCTTTTGATAGAATAATTTCAGTTTGTATAACTTTTAACTGGTCAAAATCATAGCTGATATTTCTGATGGAGCATAGTGAAATTAGGTTCTTGGTAAATGTTATTTGAATTATGCTAATGTATTTTTAAAAGCGGTAGAAAAGTTAGTGGGGAACTACTACATAATATATGCTACTAGATAACACATTGCCTAAACTTGATTACAGCATAAAGGCCAATGACATTAGTCTCTTCAAGGCATAGAGGAAATGCAATTGTGTTTGAGCTTAGTTTATATCTAGATTAAAGAATGCAAAAAATTAGTAGTAATGCTCTTAGCATTAATTGGCTTTGTCCTACTAATTTATTAAAATGAGTTACAAACCCAGAAGTTTTAGAGATAAATAAAAGGTATTTTTTAGTTACTGTGGAAACCTTAAATTATCTTTAATCAGGAGAAAATTGCTTTATGCCTGACTGGTTTGAAGCTAAGCTTGTTGCAACAATGATTCTGTTGGCTGCTGACGTGGAACAGATGAGGAATAAACACAGGTAAGTATGAAGTAGCTTATTTTACATTCCTCTCTTTCAATCCCCTCACTCCTGAAGGATCCCATAGAAGCTGTCCACTTTTCTTTGTAGACTTCAAATCAGCCTGGTCATTGCTTAGACCTTGTCCCACTGTTGCTGCAAACATACTGGGTAACAATTCTAAAAATACTTAAGTGACTTGGAAACGTGTCCTATTTATTATTTCCATAAATAAATTCAGCACTTAAGGCAGATACTTGGAAGAAGACTTTCTTTTTAATTTTTGTTTTTGTGTAGTGGAAAAAGCAACATAGAATGGATTGAACTAGAGGCTTTCTTGAACCCTCTTCTGGATGTCTTGATGAAACTTGGCAGTAATGCTTACATACCAACACTGAAAGCAGATAAAAGCCTACAGCTTCTCTTGAAGTTATTGCAGACCCGTTCGTTAAAATGTTCCAATACGCAAGATGGTTAGTGATATCTTCAGTATACTGTGTCTTATACTCATTATAACCTTAACTACAACTAAGGTACTCACTGTTTTACCGCTGTATCATCAAATTAATACTAGCCTAGAAGTGGTAAATGTAAAAGTTGACAATCTGGCATGTCTGTTATAAAACTGAGCCGAGGGTTCAATCCTACAGGTGTCCTAAGAACTGGGAGTGGAGAATGTGGAAGCCTTCTGGGAAAGAGATTGTTGTTCATTGCAAATATTTATAGGCCTGTTCTTTGCCGACATATGAATTCCATGAATTTAGAGAATTCAGAAAGAAGTTAGTACAGAAACCCAGCATAAACTGCTTAGTTGCCACAGGTTGAGCCAGAGTTTTCCCTGGTTGCAGAAAGTGATCCTGCTGGACATCCTTTTTGAGTTGACTGGTAGGCTAAGAGGTGCTCACTTAAGTTACAAACCTGGTGATCTGCCTGTCTGGGAGTTTTGACCCATCAGGGATCAAGCACCTGTACTTGGAGACCTTTGAGGACAGTCTGAACAAAAGCTATGGAGTCATTATTACTCCTTTTGTGAGAACTTGATCAATTTGTAACCAGAATAGACTTACATGTTTTTCCTGAAAGGAAATGAAAAATTGCAATATTATTTTCATGAATTAGGATGCTGAACAGGAATAAGAGGGATCTTGGTGTTTGACTTCTGCTTTGCCAAATTCTTTTGGGATTTTTTCAGTGTTTTTATAACATGGTGTCGAAGAGTAGTTTTTGAGTGGAGGGGCTACAGATCTAGGCTCTCATGTGGAACAAAAATAGTTTCAGGTTCTCCATCTAGGTTTTATAGTCTACATGCAGCCCTAAAGTAAATGCCTACCCTCATTTTAACAGGCGCTTTATACATTCAACAAGCCTGAAACAGGACCCTGCAAAACACATGCAAGTGCATATTAGATTATAAGAACAAATAATTTTCTGTGTGTCTTAATTCTTTATGTGCTTGCTAATGTGTCTGCAATGGACTTTTCCCGTGCTGGGAATATATTCCTGACATAGAATAGTAAGTTCTAATGAAGTTTTAAAGGTATGGCAGGGCTGAACGTTGGAGTGTCTCCATCCTTTTGAATATCCTCACAGGTGCTCCAGTACAGCCACATCATTGGTCTTCCAGAGGAGGCTTTCTGAATTACACTGTAACTTGAAGTTAAAGAATTACTTATATTATTTTCTACAGTGTTTTCGTGCTGCTTCTTTCTGCACAGGAGTGACTAGTAATCTTTATTTTTCTACAGCTCTGAATTGACTGTGGTAAGGAGTGGGGACATGAATGCTGTAAAATGCAGAAGTTGTGTTTCTGTGTTGATTAAACGGGATGTGAAAAGTCCTGTTTGTCAACTGGAAAACTATAAAATGGTAGGGAGTAATAAAAGAATCTTAGTTTGTCAAAAACAGCAACAAGTGGGAAATGTGTTATTTAAGAATATTTTAATGGGAATAGACATCCCTGAAGTGCATGCTGAAATCAGCAGCGTTCTTCTACAGGTCTTGCTGTCTGTACTGTTGTTAGATTTCACTATTTTTAACAATAAGCTTTTGCTAATTATTTTTTGATGTTACAAAGCCACTGGTAATGAATTGGGGTCTATGTCCGACCTGTTTGTCTGAAGAATCTCTGAATTTAAACTGCAGAAGATGTTTTAATGGTTTGAGATTTATGATGAAACATGATAATAATCTGGCATAATTAAACTGTTTGTTCTAAACAATTTAAGCATTAGAAATGCAGTTCCAGTGAACTATTTTAATAGAGAACATTGAAAGTAAGTGCAGTATGGATTTGGAACTTCTGGAAATATGTCCCTTTATATTTTTACTTTTTAGAGGTCTTCCATTTCATAATGATTTTGCTACATGCAGTATAAGTCAGGGTCAGCTCCAGAGAAAAAACAGCAGCTCTAACCTCTGGGTAACTTAAATACTGAAACCGATGACCGATATTTTTGGAACAAGATGGTCTTTCAGAATATTTTAACTCCGTTTCCATTTTGAAACGTTATTTCTTTGGCTTTCAGCTAGTCCTTACCCTTGAAGCCCAGATTGAAGTGTGTTTGTGGTTAAATATGTTTTAAGAGTCACTTACCTCCCTCGTGTGATAAACCTGTGCCTTTTCATTTGGGAAATTCAATGCGCATGTGGTATCCTTTGTAGCGCAGCCTTTTCTTAAAGAAAAGTATCACGTTTTGTGTTACAATCTTGTGTTTTCATTTACAATGTTAAGCCTGGAAGCTACTTGACTGAAATCTTGTAAAATTACTCTACACTTAAGATTAATTATTTCTAAGCAGCAAAATGACAACCCCAAAATGCCAAAATAAGTTCCCACATCTATAAATATTGGGAATGGAAAACTTTACTTTTCTCACATAAAATTAATTGCTGGATATGAAAGCTTTTTTTTTTTTTTTTTTTTATTAAAGAATAAATTCATTAGTAGGCAGTTTGTGCAGAGGGTTGGGAATAGGACAAAAGTGTGCATTAGGAGTTGAAAAATTATACTTTGGTCTTCTGGTCTTGCATGGTTTTTGGTTTACTAATACATGATAAATCTCAGGAAAAAAAATGTAATCTGGTTTGATTCTTTTAGCCCTGTGGCTTTTACTGCTAAAAAGTACAAAACTGTTTAGCGTGTTCTAGTTTTTTGAATACTACTGTATAACTTTGAGTCTGTAGCATAATTAAATCTGCATGGTACAGTAAATTTTTTAAGGGAACTGTATTTCTGTATGCCAATACATTATTTTTTTTCCTCTCCACACAGATAGGGTTTTGTTTTTTATCTGGAAGTCTCTTGTGACACCTGTGGAGAGTATTCTTGAATTTGTTCTCCGCCAGCTTACCACAGATGAGCTAAGCACTGTAAGTTAATGATTGAGGCATACTTTGGTGTGGTTTTGCTTGTTAATTTGATTAACCAGTGTTCCAAATTTTCATATGAAATCTTTAAACACCCAGAAAGTCAATTTGCATAGGAACACTTTTGTTAACTTCTTTCAAATGGGCACAGTAAAAATACAAAAAAGAAGGTGTCTTGACAAGCAGTCTTTACTGAATGTAGTCTGTGTTGTTTGTTTCTTCTTAAGTCTAAAGAATAATACAGTAAGAAATTATGACTGTCATATACTGCATCCTATCTACAAGAATAGCTGTGAACATAAAGATATTAGGAGTTCACAGACTGTTAATACTACACTTGGTTATCATCTTTACTATAACTTACCTTTCACTGCTCATTGCTGTGGCCAGTGTTTTAAGTTTATATCCCAGAGAAACCTGTGACTTTTTAAGCAAAATAACTTGTTGATAGAGAAGGACTTTGACTTCCTTAAAAAGAATCTGTTGAGTGTGTCAAAGAATTGTGGTGCTTCTCAGAGATAGAGAAGGAGTTGCATGTTTCCTTAGTGGATAGTCCCTGCAATATGAGTGCAATGGAAGATTGATATGAAAGTGGTCTAATGTCAAACTAAAAGTTACACAAGTCAGTGTGAACATAAAGGTGTATTTTCTCTCAAAATTATAGAAGGAAAATTCTTTTTGGTTCCTTGATGCATGGAGGTGTTTTTTGTACGTGAAGAAAAGTTGCAAATACAAGAGAGGAATAGCAAGCCATGAGATAGAGTGTAGTTAGGGAAGAATAGCAAGATGCACCATTGTGGATGTACAGGCTGCACCAGTGTGCTGTGATCTGAAGCTGAGCTGGCTTTGAATGCTACTCCTGATAGTCAGGCTAGCTCAAGTATTTTGACATGGGCATTGCTTTGGGCCCAGGGAGGGAAGTGAATAGCAAATAAAAGTAGGAAATAAAAGTAGTGAAGATTTAATTCAGAATTTCATGATGTCTTCTAAGGCTTACTTTGGAGCCCTAAATGTAGAAGAACCTATGAGTTGAAATGATCTGAAAAATCACCCCCTCACCCCACCAAACAAACAAAACTCAAAATTAAGGGTTGTTTGATTGTATGAGTGCTGCTGTTTTTCTTCCACTATCATTGTTGCTAATAGTTTTCTTTCCGATTTTTAGTTTGATTCCTCCCCTTACTGATTCAGATTACTGTTGTTTCCTCATATTTAGGTTGGCGATCTGGATCGTTGTGATCTGTATTTAGCTTTAATTCCAGAGGTAGTGCATTTGTGCTCGAAAGTAAGCCAGAAGAAAATGCCATCCATCAAGAGTTTCGTTTCAGCCCTGACAAATGCATCTATTTGTAATCTTCAGCAGACAAATTCTGAAAAGGTAATTTAACATTATTTACAACCATAAATATTAATACAAAACAAACCAATATGTAGTGATTAAAATATTGCATTTGTGATGGTAATATAGTATTTTGATTACATGTTAAAATTATATGGTCATACTGCAAATGTAGTTAAAATACAGGTATTGATTTCTATTATAGAGTTATTTTATCATGCTTAGTAATATTATATTTTATGTATTTATATGAATATGTATGTGTCTATATATTCCCTAGCATGTTCATCTTTAGATGGCAATGTAATGTTAATGTTATTTATTTGTAGCTAAGATTTTCAATACTTTCATTTTGTTTACATTGTTTAGAAGTCTGTATAGCTGAAGTGAAACTTTAACTGAAATAATGGACTATGTGTAGTCAAAAACTTTTTCTTCAAATATGAACCAGTCTTACTGATTAAGTTATTACTAAATGAAAATGCCTTCTTTATTAATGATCTGTTGAATTTCAAAGCTAGAACAGAGAAAAAGAAAGTCCAGAACCCAGCATTGCTTTGACTTTTTCATATAGATAGTTATGTTAATTGTACTATAGTTGTATATATTAGGCTAGAATATCTGAAATAGTTACATTTTGAAAAAAATAAACATTAATAACTTAAATAAATGAAGATTTAAATTCAGATTTGTTGGGCATTATAAGCTTTAGTATTATTTTGTTCAAGAACAGTTAATAACACATTAAAAGATTGTATTTTATTAGCCAGGTTTTTCATTCCTGAGGAAACAAAGAGCAACACTTAATTTTTTTCCTTTGCTTGTATGAATTACGTACTTATTCCAGTAGTTTCAAAGTGAACATTTTCTGTTTCAAACGTAGTGTTCACTGGAGGCCTCTGCCAGTGTATTTTGAATTCAGAAGAACTACCTTGTCATGATTTCTTCAGCTGCACACATACTAATTTTCAGTTTAAATAAAAAGAAGGAAATGTTGAGTAATTACAGCTGAGAAAAGTCTTTTCAGTGCTCTATACAGCTGAAAGTAACTTAAATAACAGAAATTTTCTTACTATTAGGGAATTATATGCTTACTGACTTTTTTTTTAAATTAAGACTTATTTCATGCCTCTTTGAATATATGTGTTTATCACAGAAAATAACCATAGTTTGGTTGTGACCTTTTGGGTACTTGGAGGAACTAATATTGTGGTATTCCACATTTCAGCTGTCTTGTTGTATGGGGTTTCTGATTAACTGGACCCACATCTTTTTTTCTAATTGCTATCCAGCAATATATATATGAACTATTACCTGGCAAGAGAGGAGTGTTCCTTCACAGCTGATCTGGGCACATGAACTTAACACATAAACAACTGTAATTTGCAAGATTTATACTTACTCAGTGCTTGTAACTTGTGATTTATTGCACAGTCCCAGCCAGGCTTTGTTAGGCAGGCGGCAAGAAAATAGGGAAGTAGAAGGATGAAGAATTACTGCCTTATGATGTCTGAGGTGATACAAATAGGAGTACTATCAAATATAGCAGTATTTGTATCATGTATTAGAAGCTGGGATGTGTTTGTTCATGTATGATTTGGTTTTACTTAGGAGCCAAAGGTTAAAGAACAAATTCAAAAAGTAGCTAGCATGGCTTCACTTAGAGCAGTGTGTGAGATAATGGACCAGAAGCTGGAAGCACATGTGGAATCTCTGCCTTCTGTGGATGCTCTGAAGAAATTTATTTCCTTATCTCAATTCAATGAAGTTTTAAAGAAGCCATCTTCTATTGAAGAAAAAAGTGGGTATGTCTGTGCTAAAGCTTCAGTACTCCAAAATAAACTTGATCAGTGTGGTGTAGTGCTGGCTTTTCCCGTTCTTCTTGATAATTTTGCCAAGATAAGTGAAGAATTCTGTATACAAGGTATGCATTCAATTGCTCTTTCGTCTTAACATTCAGGTTTTACAGAACATTAGAACAGCCATAATTGATCAGGTCTGTTTGTTCAGTCCTCTAATGCTATGGAGCCAGAGCTAGTTTTGAACACTGCTTACCCTTAGGCCATCTTAGATATGTATATACTGCACAAAGCCATGGTACATATACAAGCAGGTTTAGATAGAAATTGATGTACTGTTGGGGAAGGGAAACCAAGAGCAAGGCACAGGACCAAACCCCAAATACTTGGGTAACAAAAAAACATGTAGTGATACTATCACTGAATACTCTCAGCAGTGTTTATGACTAAGACTGACTGAGCTCAGAACTGAGTTTGCTCTTTATAAAACCACTTTATTTTTAGATTTGTTTTCCATCAACTTGTCCAATCTTCCCTTGAACCTATATAAATCTTAGCACCTTGAAGTAGTATAGTGAGTTTGTACACTTAAGCATTTCCTGGTAGAGTGGGAATGGGCAGGATAAACTAAGAAACTATATATTTAATATTTTTCTTACAGCTTTTGTGAAGAAACAACATCTCAAGGATGGGGAAAAATTGTTGCTCGCTATATTCATGACCAGTGGGTTTGCCTTCGGTTTGTTTTAAATTCATTTCTGACACTGACTCAAGGATATGAAGAAACCTCAGAAACATCACTATCTACAGTTGAAAGGTCAAAAAATATTCTGCAGTCTGCAATAGAAGCCCTGTCTATTCTTCCTTCTGACCAAGTTTTGCCTGTGTTTGACTGCATGAAAGTCCTTGTTCCCAAGGTAAAAGATAAAACCTCCACAATCTTAATAGGTTTTGGGTGGAGTTTTTTGTGAAATGTAACACTTTGTTCTTCTCTTTATTTTCAGCTTCTGGACTCATCAGAGTCTCTCTGCATAGAAGCATTTGATTTGGCTTGGAAAATTATATCCTCTTTGAGCAACACACAGCTAATATTTTGGTCCAATCTAAAAGCTTTTGTTCACTTCGTCTTTGATACTGAAGTTCTAGCTGTTGCTGCAAGTGCAAAGGGTCAAGCATATGCCAAAATAAAAGAGGTCAGTTTTAAGAATTCTTTTGGAGAACATAAATAGTGTCTGGATCTAAAAATGTACTTTACATTTTATTTTCCCTTCAGCTATTGTTGTGAATTTTTCATTTCCAAAGAGGCACAAGTTTGAGAGTGCTAAGATGAAAGATATGAGAATTAGATTGAAGATAAACAAATATATTTATTCTTGTAACACAGAAAATGAAAAGTACCATTTCTTTGATTTTTTGACTCTTTGATATCTCCTGCATTCAGTAAAATTAGTCTTTTGGTCTTTTGTTTTTGCATAATGCCCTTTCTTTGAATATTTTATTTAGGATTTGATACCTGAAGTGTCACAAACTTAATACTTTAGGAGAATTGTGCCTTTATCTAATCGTTTAGTCCTTTTGAAAATGCTCTCTTAAATGAAAAGTTAGAACAGCTCAAAACTTTTTGTTAATCCTATTGAATAAGGCATCTTCTTTAAAGCTTTTTTTTTTTCACTGATGGTCCAGATGTAGAAAACATAAAACTATATAGTCACCTTAGAGTCAAATTTAATACTGCATGGTAGAGCTGCTACCATAGATAAGAGAAAAATATAATTTTTTCTCTTTTTAGTAAGATGTATGCAGCTGTCAGTATTCCAAAAGTATGTGCCACAGTGGTTTTTTTTCATTTTAAGTGACTAAAACTGTATTTAGTACTGGGTTGTTGGTTCATCTTGGCTTTGTACAATGGAAAGTTGTTTATATTTCTTTTCTAAATAATCTTTTTTTGTTTCATTTCTGTTTTCCCTCTAAGCATCAGTTAAATCTTTGTGCAGAGCAAATATCTGTGCAGAACAAACATCTAGTCCACAATGACCGTAGGAAGTTTACTAGAGCAGTAATAGATAATGATTTAGCTACCAATACGTATGTATGCTTACACTTACTGTCTCATGCACTGCTTTGCACTTAGCACAAAATCACATTAGGAGTGGTTGCTCTGTCCTGGTGTCACGCTCATAACTGTAAGTAATAGCAAATGTTTCAATTTTATTCTCAGGCTAGATGCTCAAATTACTTTTATATACAGAAAAATGGACACTTCTTGGCTATTAAAATTGCTGTGATATCTTCATATTAGCCTTTATTAAAATACAGTCCAATTTATTTTCTCTTCATTCTTTTTGAAAACTTGCTTCAAATGAGTGTTATCATCATCTGTTTTAAAAGAGTAGAGAACATTCTGCATTTCTAGTCTTCACATGGGCCCAAGCCAAAATAAGATACATATGCAAAAATGGTAATAAAATATCTCTTCCATTCTAGAAAAATAATTAGCTTTTTCTTTTAATGAATATCTGTCACAGCTAATTGTATGCTTAGTGTTGTAGTAACTTATGAGCTATAGTTACTTATTTTTCTTGATCTTAAAACTTGTGTAAGTTCTTAGAACTATTGTCTTAACTTCCACATTAGTGTCTCAAGCATTATGTAAGGTGTATTTTGCCGATGTCGAGAGTCTTGAGTCTGTGTGACAGCTATCCCATTGTCTGCAGTGGGACATACCATGACAGCAGGCATCAAGGAGCTAATGAAGGTCTCGTATACTCAACAAAGGGCATCTGGTCGAGCCACCTTCTGCCCCCCCTTCATAAGAAAATGAAGATGAAGTTCCCAAGCAAGTGCCTACTTATGATTATTCTTACCGCAGTCTTAGGCAGTCTCTGGTGCCGTTGACCCCTTGTGTAATGGCTATGTAGTTGTAGTTAAAGGGAAATTAAAAATGGAACTTCCTGATACTGATTTGTCACAAAAGCATAATTTTCATTTTATCTACCACAGTGCACTGTCTTTAATAGTTAGAAGGGGTGGAACAAAGGGGTGGTTTTGAGTCAAAGTGGAATGTTGTTATGGCAAAATCCAGAAGGGTTTTCACAAAGGTGCCTAGAGCACTGTTTCCTTAGCCTTCATTTCTTCTGCTGTACTTTTCCTTTTATTTTGTGACACTATTCAAATGTTATTTGTGCTAGAACTTAAATATCTTAAATTTCTTCTGAATGTGCTGAACTTCTACTATGTTAATGAAACAGTTGAAAAAAATTTTGGAATTAATGTCATGCTGCTTCCCTACAGGTGAAACACAATAGTTCAAATTTGAAATTACTAGGAAAATTACAATGCCTGTCTTTTTGCTGGAAAAAAGTTTGAAATATTGGTAAAAAACCCTCATGCTTTTAGTGTAGGGCTTTCTTTTCAGAAAGTGTTTCTTCAGAGTTCATTCTAGTCTTACAGTTTTAAGCTTGTCATGAATTTCTTGGCAGTTTAGTCTGTAGCAGTTCAGAACAACTTTATGAAACCAACATTACTGTCAAAGAATTGTCACATTATCAAAAGTATCATTTCAGTGTGGGGAAGTGAAGCAGCTTTGTGTTGTAAGAGATGTCACACCTTCTGGAAAACCATTTTCATGGACAGCTCTAACTGATGTCTAAAAGAATTTATAAAAAACCTACCTGTTCATTCTGGATCTCCTTGTCCTTTCTCAAGTGTTTGCAATTTCTTAGAAAAAAATTTATAGCTTAAGTTTACTTTTGCACGTAGCCTAATGAAGGCAGTAGGAATGAAAAATTTGGGGGCCTTTTTTTTTGTTTGTTTTGTTTTTTTGTTTTATTTCTTTCTTTCTTGGAGAAGTTCTAGATAGCAGTTACAAATGTGTTAAATATGCCCTCCTTAAAAAACAAATGGTGCAAAGACATTTTTCCACTTTTACTTGAATATGAACTTTAACGTGAATGTATTCCTCATTAAAGAAGAGAATTAGTGATATGTAAGAAACTTTCTTTAATGTTTGTTTGGGTTTTTTCCCTAAATTCATACATACTGATTAAAAACACCAGGTTTGTGCTCATGAAGTAACCCCTGATGCATTTGTTCCACTTACTAGGAGATCTTTGTAAAACATCTGGTGTTAAATCTGTTTAACTGAAGATGAGTTCTGTCTTTTGTTAACATAAGCATATACTGGGTCAATTGTTGCCCATTCACCTGCTCTTATGACAAGGGAATTGTAAAGCAATTGAAGACAGCATTAACCTGAGCAGGAATAGGATGCAAAAGGTCATCAGACCAACTACAATAGACACCACTGCAGTATAACTCTACTAAAGTCTGGCACTCCTGAAAACTAGATATTGAATCTTTTATTTCTTCTTTTCAGATAATTTTCAAGCTCATAGATCTGTCCACTGCAAAGACTGGAGTCTTCAATGTAGTCCTTATTCATTGTTGTCAATCTTGGATATTCCCTACTGATGATGAGAGAAGTGCCTTGACAAATGCTTTCTTAAATGCTAGAAATTACTGTGAACTTATCACTGAGGCTTGTGTCTTTGGAACTGTATTTAGGAGAGATCAAAGGTATAAAAAAATCTTTGTGATGATATTTGGTATAATTTTGTGTACTTTGTTTTCTTTTAAACTTTGAGATAAATATTGAAAGCAGGTTTTGTGTGCTATTCTGTTAATTTTGTTGTTGCTTTGTTGTCTTTCATCTCTGCAGACTTATTCAGGATGTACATGCCTTCGTAGAAAGTCTTGGAGAAAAATGTGCAGCGAACGTTGTTACAGAGAGGTAATGATTTTGAGGATGTATCTTGAAAGTAATTGATGTGAATTATGTCTTTGTCATGATTGATGCTGTGATAGAAAAGATGCTGGTTTTTTTGAATTCAGCTTCTTATCATAGAATCATAAAATATCTCAAGTCGGAAGGGTCCCATAAGGAGTATGTTCATAACCTGTGACCAAACTGTAACCATATATTAGTTGTTAAAAGATTGCAATTTGTAGACACAAAATTTCAAAAACTTTCTGATACCTCTTTGAGACTTTCTGTAGAAAACTTTTTTAAACACCTAGGTGCTACTATAGACTTCAGTGTGGAAGCAGGGTCAGGTTATGGGGAACTCACTAGTTTCCTCATCAGCAAAGATGAACAGACTCTAAAATTCCAGTTCTAGGGATTTGCATATTGTCTCACTGCCAACAACTTGTATGTTGAAGATGATGTTTGGTTCTTTTCTGTAACTTAGGAATTATCTTTGTCTGAACAAGTAGAATTTGATTTTTATTTTTTTATTAATATTTTACAGTACAAATCGAGATGATCACTACGTTCGGGTTTGTGCTATTAAATTTCTGTGCTTGTTGGATGGATCAAATATCTTGCATAAGACGTTTATGGAAGACATTTTCATCAAACTACTTGATAAAGTAAAATTCATTTCTCTTGATATATAAATGCAATGCTAGTACAATTACTAAAACATAAAATATTTACAATTGACAGGATTTTTGTATATTTGTTTAGCCTTTCTAGATTTGCCCGGTAATATGCTTTTCTTCATTATGACAGAAATTAATTAAACCAAACCAAACTAGTAAAAATTGCCTTTTGGATTTATTTCTCTCTTTTTAATGGATTTTCTGACTTCCTGGGACATTATCCAAATGGTAACCATTGTTCCACTAAGAATCTTCCTTTAGGAGCAATTCTTAAGCACTGTATTCTGAAGGCACTGCATTTCACTTTAACAATTTCAGACTACCTTTTGAATTGAGAGAGCTTTATCTCACAGAATCACAGAATTAACAAGGTTGGAAAAGACCATTGAAATCATTGAGTCCAACCTGTTACCTAACACCATCCCATCATCTCCTTAGAATGTCTTTGTAAATAGAAATAATGGAGAAGATTGGGGTCTGATTTTCTTTTATATTGTAGCTGCTTATGCATTGGCAATAGGCTGAAATCAGTGGTAAATTATCACAGCTGCTATTAAAACATCACCTATACATACATTCTGGTACTACTGAATTCTGCTTTTGTCTGAAGAGCAAGGAGTGGCTTGTTCCTTCATTCTTCTCAATTAAGTACTGGAGAAAAATGGATAGTACTTGTTTTGTAAGGTCGATCAAGCAGAATAAGTGAGCTTTAGAAGTGATTCCCTTGCTTTCTTAAATATGAAGCTTAAAAATGAACAAATAAAGAGTATTTGTATTTTAATATTAATGAGAACTTGGATTACCGCATTATTTTCTTTTTAAAAAGGTAAGGAAATAGATTTGATTGCCATGTAGTTTGAAGACCAAAACATAGTATGGATGGGAAGAATCTAAACTATACAAGAATATGAATTTCAAATCTTTTTAAAGCTGCATCTCATCTATTTTCTTTCATTTCAAACATCTTATTGCAGAATATAAATTTTTGTCTCAAAACTAGAGCTATATGTACAAGTTGATCTAATTGATAGGATGACTAAAGCCATTTTTTAAATGTAAACTCTAAAGTAGAAATATTTATAAATGTATCTCTTAATTGTGGATCTTTAGTTCTTATATAACAAAATGACAGCCTGAGTCTTCATGCTCCATTTCATCCAGCACTGTTTTAATTGTTCATATACATTAGGTGCTGTAAATTCTTAACTTTCTGCTGTTTCAAGTATTAAAAACTTGGCACTTCCTGTGCTCTTAAGTAAAAACACTTAATTGAAATTGTGTATATTTCTCAACTTTCTGAACATCTGAGAACTTTCTGACAAGCTTCAGATTTTATTTCTTAATTAAATTATTTTCCTAACTTTGTTTAATGCTGATACTATGTGTGCAGTAGATGCTGCTCTCTTAGTACACAAAAGTGTATTTCCATGTATTCGATTTTTAAAGGAAGAATAGGCAATAAACCTTTTAATTTTCTTTTAGGATGAACAGGTATCCAGGTCTAGAACACGCTATTATGCAAACTCTTTACAACACAGAATTAAAAACCGAGTATGGCAGACACTCTTAGTTCTTCTTCCAAAGCTTAACCAGGTACTGCTCTTCACTGTGAATTATTAAATAAATAAATAAATAAATACTGTCAGGAATAATTTGATGTCATACAAACTGCATGTGTTCTATTACAGCAGGGTGTAAAGGCATGAAGTCTCTCTGGCTGATATAAAAGTTTTGTGTAGTTTCCTTCTTCACTCTGAAGTCATGGATTTATGATGCATTTCTGGAGGACACTGAAACCTGGTTCTTGGATTCATGAATTTTAGAAGGCTAGATTGTTTTGTTAAAGCTATTAAAACTTTGTACTTATTGTACGATTTCATAAAAATGTTGCTACTTTATGAACAGTCAAGAAATTGAGAAATGTTACTTTCATCAATTCCTGCTTTGTAAGAAAATATTTGAGAGGTATAAATTAGATGGTTCTAAGAAGTTTTCATTTTTGTATTAGAAATGTTTTATTTAGAATTTTTTTCTTCATGGAAAAAACTCTTCAGAATATATACTAAATGATCTGATTTTGTTTTCTCAGAGTTTTGTGGGTGGAACCCTTGACAAAGTTTTTCAGGCTGGATTCAGTAGTAATCAGGCATCTGTGAAGTATTTCATAGAATGGATTGTTATCTTGAGTCTACATAAATACCCTCAATTCCTCAATAAATTCTGGGATTGCTTTTGCTATGTAAGTAAGAACTCTGGCATTCACTAGAGGAGTAATTTGAATAAAGAGGGTACAGTTTTGCTTTCCATACCTTATTTTCTGTGTATTTCAGTATTTCTTTAGAAGCAAGTGGGTTGTTGAGCAGATCAACTTAACTTGGAAGTGAGTCTGAACTAATAATCTGAGATGTTTAGAAATTTGTGATATATAAGTGGTTGAAGAAAAGTGAATTCCACCAGTTGAGAGATTTCTTTTTACAGTGTACTGTTCTAGGCAGAGTAGAGCTGCTATAGTGAGTCAGAGTAGTCAAAGTAAGAGCCATCAGGAACATACAAATGCCCTAGGTTCTGAGTCTGGGAAGGTACTGCAAAGTCGCTTGTAGTTTCCACAACCAGCTTTTGTCTTCTGTATCCTCTTTGTCAGCAGGAACGTGACTTCCATAACACATATTGAATTTGCAGGTTTTAATATGGACTTTTGTCACAGTGGGGTTCTCTGAAGCGATTCCAAAACTGGAGGCAGGGCTTGAATGATGGTACCCCAAAGTCGTGAAAGAGTTGACTGAGGAGAGCTGACTTACTAGCAGTTCATTTTTGTGTCTTAGATTCTTCTTTAAGTAATTACCCGCAAGAGTTGACCTGTAGAAAAAATAATTGTCTCCATTGATATCCTTGAATTTGTTAGCATTGTATATTTGGGCTGAGAAAATGTTTTGTCCTTGTATCTACTCTGGTGTGTAGGAAGATATTACTTGTGGAGGTGCCTCTGCCCATCACTCACAAGAGTTAAATGTAGACATCTTCATGCTTATTAAATAGCCTAATTGCTGCTGTGGGTTTTTTAAAACCAGACAACAGGACAAGAATTAGAAATACATGAAAAAAAATCAGAAAACTGTATGTGCATATATATGTACATTTTCTGCCCCAAACCAGGCAAGTTTTTAATGATACTCTTTTCTTAATACAAGTTTTTAATACTGAGACAATTTTGCTTATTAGTGATATAGGCTGTTATGATTTATACTTTTTTTTTTCAATGCATAAAGATGCCTTGTTGTTGCCATCTGAACTGACAGGAAGTGTTGTAAGGGATGTAACTTCTTCCTATTTCAGAGTTCTTTCCAAGAGTTCAGGCAGTTGTAGTTGCTATCATTTTGGTAGATGATAATCTGTTGGATCAAAGCGATCTCATGCTGGTAACAAGTGTACTAAATCACAGTGTGCCCATTCCAACAACAAGAGCAAGCAGAAAACGTAGATTTATGAAAAAGGAATACAGATGGCATTTTTAGAGGCTATCCTGGTATTGGGGAATACATTTAGTGCAAGTAGCTCAGTATTGGGGAATACATTTAGTGCAAGTAGCTCAGTATGCAGCTACATTGAGAGCTGCAGATTGGGTAGCAGGAGCTCCAGACAAGAGTGTGTGAACTGGTGACAGCCCTCTGTGTTCCTGGCAGAATAGTGAACTTGGATTGAATTTTTTCTCATTTATATCACTTCATTCTGATTGATTGTTAGTAAAAAAGCAAATAATGTGTTAAAAAACCCAAACCGACTTTGTATTTTAGTAAATTTTGCTGTGGGAACTCACAGATTTTTAATAACAAGAATATTATTGCATGTACATGGCATGCTGTGAAAACTTAAGTTATAAAGGCATTTTACATATGTACATTTCTTGTTACATTCTTTTTTGCTTTAGGATGAAGAAAAGCTAAAAACAAGCATCTGTACATTTTTGTCAGTGTTATCCCACTTTGACATCATTCTTCAAAATAGCTCAGAGAAGGTAAATTTGACTAAAAGTGTCCATTATTTATTCACTTGGGGAGTATACAGAGTTGTGAAATAAAAAGGTCTTGAAAATAGACTGAAAAAATTGTTTTTAATACCCATTTCCTCTTAAGGTATTCTTCAATATAGAAAACGCTGTCTTCCTGTCAGCTCTGTAAAATACTGGAATTAGAAAACTCAGCTAAATGGCAGATATTCCAGATATGTAGGGCCTGATTACCTCTGAGCTATTTTCTAGAGTAGCCACTCCACTTTTAACTAAATGTGTGGATCCACTTGAGTTTTTCTTGCTGCTCTTTTAATCAGAAGTAAGTAGCGATTTCTTTGTATGCAGAAGAATAATTTTTAAAGCAAATATACATTTTAAAAAAACAAGTGAGGCTGTAGGTCTATGTCCTAGTGAGATGAAAGGGAGGAAATCAAGATGGTGTTTTAAAGCCTGTAATTGCACATATATGTTATGTTACTAAAAGGCTGTTTTTTGAGGAACAATTTCTGTGCCACTCCTAGCTTTTCTACTTCTGAATGGAATGTTAAGATTTAAAGAAACTTTCTCTGTTTGTTTCTTGTTGGTTTTTTTTTTTTTTTAGAAGCCAGCTTTGAAGAAAGCACTCATAGTTGTTCTACAGTGGTGTTTCAACCATAATTTCAGTGTTCGACTTTATGCGTTAGTTGCCCTTAAAAAAATCTGGGGTATGTGCAGAATGCTGCATGTAGAGGAATTTGAAGCTCTGACACCAGTTATTGAATCTAGTCTTCAGCAAGTGGAAAACATGCATGGCACAGGGTTAGTAACATTCTTCTGACTTACTTAACATTGTTTTTCTGAGCCACTAATAATTTCGTTGGAGATTTATTTTTTTTAACTGTTTAAAAATAAGTTGGCATGGGAAGACATGGGACAGAAAAAAGCAGGAGGAGGAGTCTGCTTTTTAATTTTTTTTGACAGCTAAAAGCTGACACTGAACCATGGTATCCAGTTTCCCTTGGAGACCAAGATGGGGTATTTTTTTTTGCCTAAGTTGCCCCTTTTGATAATAGGGTTTGGAGGTTTGTTATGGGCCTTCCTTGAAACATCAGTATAACTTACTTCCTGAATGCTGTTGGTTTCTTTTAAATGAGTCCTTAATTGTTGAAGTATTAGTAAATAAATCAAGTTGCCTTATTTCCTTCTGACAATTTGAAATTAAAAAAAAAATCCACTGTGTTGCCTTTTTTGTGTATCTTGCACTACTTTCTGCAATTGCAGGAATGCTAGAAGGAACTGGCAGCGAATCCAAGATCACTTCTTCTTCTCAGCATTTCATCCACTTGAGGATTATAATCTAGAGGCAAGACCACACTATTTGTGTTTGCAACTGTATTTTCATCTTTCTTAGTATCTTCTAGTTTGAGATGAAATGATAAACTATTATTCATTCAAAACTCTGAAAAATTACTTGTGATGGATTAGCCTAAATTGTGTTGGATTTTAGACTAACACTACAGCTTAATTTTTTGACTGTTGTGTTAAAAACCTAGGTCAGTTAAGAAGAGGTATGTGTGATGAATGTGCCCATCTGAGGGAGTTAATCAGGTTTTATATTTGTCACTGGAAATGGTAATTCTAATAACTGAAGAGCAGCTATTTAATAGTGTGTAGTGTGCTAGGATTTTTGAGACATCTGTTCGTAGAAGTAACTTGAGGTTGCCTAACTAAATTGTTGCTTGGTATGAACAGGGTACATACATATAACTTCCAGGCCATCTTTTTCAGGTATTATTTTTGTTATAGCTTAAATAAATGACATCTGAATAAACACTGAAAAAGGAAGACAAAAATAAGGGTGCAGATAAATATATGAGGTAAAAAAACAAAGCTGAAAATCACAGTATCAGTAAGGTTGGAAGAGACCTTAGAGACCTCTTACAGATAAACATGGGTATGAACAGTGCCGTCTTTGAGAGAAGGAATTTTTTTTAACTGATGTTTTGTGAAATATTTCTGTGAACACAAATACACTAAATAGTGGAAAGTCTTGAACAAGAGGGAAAAATACCCCAACAAAGTAAGGCTAATATTTGTAAAACATTTACATTTATTCAGGGTGCATGTTCACCTTCATCTTGAAGGGTACATTGGGAGAAATAAATGTCTAGGTTTTAAACTCTGTCTTGCACAGTCTTTCCCTCGAGGTGTGTGCTTGTTTCTTCTTAATAAATTGTGGCAAGCTGTATTGAGAGTGCCGAATTAGATTTCACCACTAGATTTTAATGCTTTTGACTATATTCCTTTTGACACTAATCTGCATTCTTTACTGGAAAATTGTAATTTGAAAACTCTTTAGTTTTACAAGATTTTCACAAGACTTTTGTGTTGAGAAGCATAGAGTTCTGTGGTATTCTAGAGTTTCAGAACAGCAATCAATGTAGATCCTTAGAAAAGGTCTAATTAGAGAGCGAATGAGACTAGATGTATGAAAGTTTGGGATAGCACTAAATGTAAAGTTACAAATATTGAAAGATATATTAATAAGCTGTATCAAGTACCAAGAAAAACAAGTATTAAAATCATAGAGGGCTGGATGAAAGACTTTGCTTTTTTTTGGTTTTGCTTGCTTTAGTGGTGCTCTGCTAATAACACTGTGCTACATTGCAGACAATATTTTACACTCTTCCCCGCCTTTCGGAACTTGCTGAAGATGAATGGATCTCGCTCTCTAAATTCGACAGATTCACTGACATTCCTTTGCCACCAGCATTTCAGTGGTATCGTTCTCAAACAGAACTTCATGATCTGAAACCAAGTGACTGGTCTCAGCAAGACATGGGTAAAATATAGCTAATCTATATTAAATTTAATTATTTGTATGTAGTAGCTCTATACATCTGTAATCAATCAGATCTCTGTTTTTCAGTCATTACCATGTAGTCATTCTACAGTATCACCATTTAGATGATCTTCTTTACTGAGATACTATTTTCACTCCTGCTTTTGCATATCCGTATGAATACTACAACTTATTTTTTATAGGTTCACATTCAGCTGAAACAGATAGCCAGACAGAATGGACTAATGTTCAGAAAAAGATTATACCCTGGAAAAACAGTACTCCTAGTTTAGACTTGGAAATGGCATTTCAGGATCGTGCTGCTAAACTTGGTAAATCAAGCAGTGGATTGATTGTGGTGGCTTCACTTATTGATAAAGCTACCAATTTAGGAGGTAAGGTTGATTACACATTTTAAAATTTTTTAGACCTTAGAGCCTACTTAGATAATAGAAATTAATTTCTGCTAATTAGAAAGTACTGTTCAGAAACATAGATCATTATCCTGAAAAGGCCTGGTGATCAAAAGAAATCCTACCTGCTTCTATAGTTATATTTTAAGGAAAAAAACAAATACTTACGTATAGCATGCATTAATTAAATAGAACTTTGCTGTAAGTCATGCTCTCTTATGGATCCTCTATTCTTTGTTACAGTTGAAGAAACACGCTTTGACATTTTTCTTCTGTAAAAATTAAAACAAATATTGTAGACCTGCTACATTGTTGTGATTGTTGGACAGTAAAGTCTCCTTTCCTGATTAAGAATTCCTTCACAGTCTCATGTCAGCTGTGATATAATAAATTCAGCAAATACTTTATTGCCATTGTGTTTGTTGATAGTAACTGAGCCTGTTGTTGAAAAGTAAGCACACAGGCTGGTGCTGTCTGCACTGTAAGGCTGTCATGTGTCATCCTCTCAAGCCTTTCATTTAATAAGCTTCTGTGTATGTGTGTAACCATCCATCTTTCCTAAGGCTTGGAGCCTAGCTCCTTAATTTGTGTAATTAGTAAAAGCACATTGTCAGACATAGTGCTTTTTTAATGTTTATCTTTCTGCTAAGTTACAAAGCATTTTTTTCCTGTAATTTATATGAAATAAAGTGTGGCTTGGAAGAGGCCTGAAACTGATTAGAAGCAGGTGACTAAAGGAACCATTTTTCTTTTGCATTCTTTTGTCATTTTTACCTGCTAAAACATTCTGGCTTGGTGTTTATTTTCTCCGCAAAAATTACTTTATGTCTTGTTTTTATAGGTTTATGTCGTACAAGTGAAATATTTGGGGCATCTGCACTAGTTGTCGGCAGTCTTCATTATATACAGGATAAGCAGTTCCAGCATCTTAGTGTTTCTGCAGAGCAGTGGC
This sequence comes from Serilophus lunatus, assembly GCA_013399895.1. Taxonomy (NCBI): domain Eukaryota; kingdom Metazoa; phylum Chordata; class Aves; order Passeriformes; family Eurylaimidae; genus Serilophus; species Serilophus lunatus. The sequence continues at coordinate 387,822 of VXBA01004960.1, forward strand.
TCCCCCTGGTTGAGGTGAATGGAAACATTTTAATAGCTAAAAAGCGTATGGAGCATCTTCAGTTTCTGAGATGCATAGTTCAGAGTCTTACCTTTTTTACCTTAAAAAAAGGCAACAAAAACCATTTTGTTTAATGTAAGCTCCTCCTGTTATCTCTGACACTTAATCTTGCATGTTTTGGTATAATCTGTGGGTCAGCCTCATTAAAAAAAGGAATTAAAAAAGTTCTTTCAGTTTCTTATTGCTGTGATCAACTGATTATGTGAGCTGTCTTGGTTACATATTACTCTGTGTTTTATAGTGGTGTGTTGGAATTTAATGTTATACATAAAAATTGAACTCTTTATTTTGCTTGGTCCATTGCTTTTGGTAACTTCATACGGATTGAGTCTGTCTGAAGTTAGCTTGTGCCAATTGCAGACCCTATTATCTAGTTACCAGTTTTTCAATATCAGCTTTAAATCATCTCAAACACTCAATGCAAATTTTTCATTTTTTTTTATCCTGTGGTGTTTATTTTCAGCCTATTTCCAGGTAGCTGTAGTGTGTTTTGCATAAAACAGAATGCTGATGGGAACATGTTGTCAAGCCTCATCTCTGCAGAAGTGTACTGATGGTAGAGCTGCTATTGCATGAAGAAATTGGCATTCTAAAAGAAATAGTTTAGAGAGTAGGATGCTGGTAACTAAGAAATTCTTCCCTTTGAGCTATCCCAAGTTGGAATGCAGGCATATAAGGCATCTTAGTTTCAGTACTGCCTTCTGTAGTGTTGGGAAGGAATTTCAGATTAAATAGCAATTGTTTCCCTTTTTCCCTAGGCAAAAATGATTCTTTTACATTCAAATATAAGCTTCTAGCTGTTAGAAGCCTAGCAAAGCCTTTCCTCATAGTATTCATGGGTTACAGTTTTGTGGCATTATTTAACTTTTTGTGTTACTTCTGAAGAGCTTTTAAAATGTTTAGCTATGTATATGGACAGAGTCTTTGAGGAAAAAAATCGTCATAAAAAATAATTTGTTTTCTTTACAGTAACTTCAGAAGTTACGAAAAGTGATACTTAAATATATTTCTCTCTACTTTTAATGAATAGGTGAAACCATGCCAGCTCGTTGATTATTTACAACAGAAAAAAACAGAAGGCTACACTATTATTGGTGTGGAGCAGACAGCTAAAAGTTTTGATCTTACAGAATATTGCTTCCCAGAGAAGTCACTGTTGTTGCTGGGGTAAGGACGCACACTTTTTTGCAAATCTACCTCTTGTAGTCAATCCCTCCCCCTAGTCAGACTAGTCAGAGTTTGATCATATGAAAACCAAGTGATAAGGGTAAAGGTCATTTTAGAATGGGAAGTGATTATGGAAAGAGTAGAGAGCTTGGCTTTGTGTGCTAAGGAGTAGGAGGTATTGATACCTACTCCTGAATGATCCTTCTTTTCATCCTTAATAACCTGTCTATACAATAGAAGTCCTTTTTATTACGGATGAAGATAGCATGGCTTGTATTTTTCCAGATGTGATAGAGATATCATCTGTCCAATATAGTTATATGGGCTGTGTAGGCTGTGGTGAGCCCAGCAAGAAGGAGGCTGCCTGTTTACCCTGCTTAACTTGGTGAGGAGGACTGGAGTGAGAGTGTGGTTAAGGATTGGGCATAGAATGAAATTTTTGCATTACAAGCAAAGGAAGGGACAACTTCAGAGAAAAGCAATAATCAGTTTCTATAAGCATGCATGCCTCAGATGTGATATGAAGGGCTGGCTACCTAAGGAGATCTACAGTAAAGCATCTACAGATCAGAAAGCCACTACAATGCCAGTAGATACTGAGACCAGGAAGAAGGGCTTGCTTATCCTTTCAGAACAAAGTGAGCAGAAGTATTTTTTTTCCAACTTTTTTATGTCACCTGTCTTCAGAATGTAGTCCTTGTAGTCACTTTGTTCCAATTAACAACATAGTTTTAATTACTGGTAACCTTTGGTATGTTCTGGTGTGCTCAGTTCTGAAAAGGTAAAAAACTTCAAGGCTTCAGTGAGTTTTGACATTCCTTCATGCCAAATGTTAAGTGAGCAGTTGAGCTTCCCTGCTGTGCCAGCAGCTTCATGTCCTGGTCATTTCACTCTATACAGAGTTTAAAAATAAAAGCAGAGAGTCTATGGTGGGAGTTCAGCTATTGCTGGACCAGTGAACTACAAATTGAGTGTTCCACCAGTTTCCTACAACAGAGCATAGTCAGGTCTCCCTGTGTTTTCTTTAGATCTGTAATGTATTACTGTTTTTTAAAAAACTCATGTCATCAGTTATACTGTAGGCAGATGCTCCATTTGTCAAATGGTGTTTGGATGCTGTTGTGACATTTTTATTTTCTGCTTTCTGGAGCACTTGTTCTTTCTCAGATGCAAGTTACTGTTTCTTCTTTACTAGAAATGAACATGAAGGAATCCCAGCAAACCTGATTCACCATCTGGATGTGTGTGTGGAAATTCCTCAGCAGGGCATTATTCGATCACTCAATGTTCATGTAAGTGGAGCTCTGCTGATCTGGGAGTACACAAGGCAACAAGTGATCAAGCAAAAACAACAAAAATAACTGCCAAGAGTCTCGTGCCTTCCTATGGTGCTACAACATGAAATTCTGAAAAGATACAAACTCAGGGTGAATGAGGATTTTTAACTTTTGCATGTTTTGTTCTCTGTAGTGTTCAGAGTGACTTTTAAATGCCTTAATACTTTACCTCCTTGCATTGTTGCATTGGAAATAAATACTATTTATATTGCACATGGTGGGTGTGTGTGTGTTTCTACTATGAGAACATCAGCAGAGTACAGTGAACAATCCCAAACTCAAAAAACAGGATTTTTACTGCAGTTACTTACTGTGCTGACTATGCTTTAAATGGAAGTGGTGCCTTTAGCCAAAGTATTTATGATTTCAACATCTACATATACAAGATTACACACAGAATTAATTAATAAGGTTGGAAAGGACCGTAGAGATCATCAAGTCCAACCTTTACTTAGGCTAAAAACCAATGCAACATCAGTCTAACATCTATACCATCTAAACCATACCACTAAGTTCATCATCTAACCTATCCTTAAACGCATCCAGGGACGGTGACTCCACCACCTCTCTGGGAAGCCCATTCCAGTGGGAGATCACTCTCACTGTGAAAAAGTTCCTCCTGATATCCAGCCTAAACATCCCCTGACGCAGCCTAAGACTGTGTCCTCTCGTCCTGTCACTGGGAGCCTGAGAGAAGAGACCAACCCCCAGCTGACTACAACCTCCTTTCAGGTAGTTATAGAGAGCAATAAGGTCACCCCTGAGCCTCCTCTTCTCCGGGCTGAACAACCCCAGCTCCCTCAGCCGTTCCTCATAGGGCTTGTGCTCCAGCCCCTTCACCATCCTCGTTGCCCTTCTCTGGACACACTCCAGCAACTCAGTATCTTTCTTAAACTGAGGGGCCCAGAACTGGACACAGTACTTGAGCTGTGGCCTGACCAGTGCCAAGTACAAAGGAAGAATAACTTCCCTGGTCCTACTGGCAACACTATTCTTAATTTTTAAAAGGTAACTTCACTTACATAATTACATTAAATGCTGCCCCTTGTTTAAATGCCTTCCACAGTCAGGTTTATTAATCCTGCTGTGAACTGTCTGAATTACACAAAAGGTCCTATTGTGAGAATCATAATAACTGATCTACTTCTAGCAGAGCTACTGATTGAAAACTTACTACTCAAAATAGGTAGATGATATATCATATGCATGGATGAATTAGATCTTCTAATGGCTGCTCTTACATAAACTAATGTCTCACTTAAACTTTAAAATACTTTGAAGTACTTGGTAAATGACATACAAATTCCATTCTGGCAAGAAAGGAATGCTAGAATGGACATGTTTTTTAAGGAAGAAGCTGGCTCACTTACTGGAAAACAATTTTATTTTCTCTTTAGAATATATACATTGCAGTATATTAAATAATCATTCTTGTCAATTTTATTTTATATTCAGACCCTTAGATTTGTGAACAACACTGCACCATAAGCTCTATGCAACCATCTTTTTCAGCACACATGTGAGATGTGGCAACAAGAACAGCAGTCTGCATTTCAGGGAGATAGTTCTTGTGCTCAGGCGCAGCTCCTGTCGCTTTCTCTTGCTTCTTCCTTCCATAGTTACTCTCAACTCCACTTGCTTTGAAAGCAGAGTAACTAAGACTTTCCAGCAGCTTCTGGAGGAATATACCCTTCTGTTTCAAGCTTTCTTTTATACTTTAAAAAGTCTCGTCTTTTGTCAAAATGTTTAACCTGTTTAAAAAGAGAAAAGATGTTCATCAGAAGAACTAGGAGAGGAAGGGGCTTTGTGTATCATACCAAGAGTAAGGAATTGATCACTGAACTTGAGGATTTTACTACACTAGCTAGGATTTTCTGCTGCTGCTGATACAGAAAACTAAAGAATGGCATGTTTACTTTTTGTTTTGTGGGTTTTTTATCCTTTTGAAGGTGAACTTCACATTTCCTGAAGTTCACCAATCTTGTTACTTCATGATCTAGTAAAAGCAGTCTATTGCTTTGCTCTTTTCACGGCTATGAACAAAGATTATCTGTGATGCAAAGTCAAGTCCAGCAGCTTTTCTATGGTATTACAGACTATGTAAACCTGAGTTTATTTCCTACAGTCACTGATGTGCATGGTGCAACCACTAGACCACCACCACTAGACATGACATTCAGCAGAACTGCAGTCTTAAAAGTACTAATCAGTACAGTAACTGTGAAGGTACTTGGGTTCTTTAACCAGCTTCTGCCTACTTGATACAACAGGAACTGTTCAGCCCCTCAGACACTACTGTTACGAAAGGGCAATGCCTATTAAAAAGTTAAGGACTAAAAAGCACAAGATCAATGAGTTACATGTAGGCAGGTGCCTTACTGTGAAATTACACTGCACGAAAGGGGTATTTTTATGTATGAGAGGGTATCAGATGCCATACAACTGCAGGACCTGCATGTCAGCTCCCTTCAAGTACTAGCCTCTCCTTAGTAACAGTAAACAGTAACAGGCACTTCTAAAAGCTTTCCAGTTATCTTTCAAACCTTTTAATTAAGCAGTAACCTTGTATGTTTCTATAGCTGTGTATTTATCTGAAAGTTTGACATCTTATTTTCCTTTCCCTTTGTACTAATTTTCAGTTCAGGCCAGTCAGTGTTCTGCTCAGGAGCTTTCACAGAATCAGCTAGGTTGGAAAAGACCTCTAAGACCATCAAGTTTGACCAAACACTACCCTGTCAATTAGACCATAGCACTCAGTTCCACATCCAGTCTCTTCTTAAATACCTCCAGGGACGGTGATTCCACCACCCCATGGTATGCCCATTCCAGTGGTTAATCACTGTCTCTGTAAAGAACTTCCTGATGTCCAACCTCAACTCCCCTGGCGCAGCTCAAGACTGTGCCCTCTTGTCCTACTGCTGTTTGCCTGGGAGGGGAGACTGACCCCCACCTGGCTACAACCTTTCAGGCAGTTGTAGAGAGTGATAAGGTCACCCCTGAGCCTCCTCTTCTCCAGGCTGAACAATCCCAGCTCCCTCAGCCGCTCCTCATAGGACTTGTGCTCCAGCCCCTTTGCCATCCTCATTGCCCTTCTCTGGACTCACTTCATCTCAACATCCTTCCTAAACAGAGGGGCCCAGAACTGGATACAATACTTGAGGTGTGGCCTCACCAGTGCTGAGTACAGGGGAAGAATCACTTCCCTGGTCCTGCTGGCCACACTACTCCTCATGTAGGCCAGGATGCCATTGGCCTTCTTGGCCAGCTGGGCACACTGCTGGCTCATGTTCAGCTTCCTGTCAATCAGTACCCCCAGGTCCCTTTCTGCCTGTCCGCTCTCCAGCCAATCTGTCCCCAGCCTCTAACACTGCATGGAGTTGTTGTGGCCCAAGTGTAGAACTCGGCACTTGGTCTTGTTAAATCTCATGCCATTGGATTTGGCCCATCTACCCAGTCTGTCCAGATCCCTCTGCAGAGCCCTCCTACCCTCCAAGAGACCGACACTCCCCCCCCAACTTGGTGTCATCTGCAAACTTGCTAACGGTGGACTCAATCCCCTCATCCAGATCATCAACCAGGACTGGGCCCAACACTCCTCCCTGGGGGACACCACTAGTGACTGGTCACCAGCTGGATGCAGCACCATTCCCCCCCACCCCCTGGGCTCGGCCATCAGCCAGTTCTTAACCCAGCACAGAGTGCCCCTGTCCGAGCCATGGGCTGCCAGCTTTCCCAGGAGCTTGCTACGACAGACAGTGTCAAAGGCTTTTCTGAAGTTCAGGTACACTACATCAACACCCTTTCCCGCATCCAACAGGAAAACAGTTCCCAGCAAGCCCGGCAGCGTGCAAACCAAGTTACCGCCTGACTAGGCTGCGAAGTTATCCAGGGGAAAAGCGTGAGGCTGCCCACGCTCCGCAATCCTCGGAGCTGGAGCTGCCCCCTTCACCCGGCAGCAGCTGCCATGACGCGTCGCTGCCGTCGCCAGACACGCTGCTCACCCACTGCTGCGGGCAGCGCGCCTCGAAGGCCCGGCGCAGCTTCTCGCACTGGGCGGCGTCCTCCGCGTGGCTGTCCAGGCACTGCCAGAACTCGTCCCGGGCCCCCCAGCACGCCTTCCTCTCCTCCATCGTCGGCGCGGCCATCCTCGCTGCCGACCTGAGCACAACACACGCCGGGGGTCCGGGAAAGCCTCGCCCCTCCCGAGAGCCCACCCTGCGCCGCGCCGCTTCCATGGCGGGGCCCGGCGCTGCCCCGCCCGCGCTCCACCGGCACCGGGGGCAGGGGGTGCCGCCGCCCGGGGCAAAGCCCCGC